>RPFO01000527.1:0-59189 GCA_009746045.1 Mesostigma viride
TTACCGGAACGTTTACTGGGCGTAACTTTTACCGGAGCCGTAACCATGCCCGTAACCTATCTGGGTTACGGTCATGGTTACGGCCCAAGTAGAAGTTACCGGGCGGTAAACTGGTATGGTTACGGGACCAGTTCTGAGAACCGGGATGGGTTACCGGCATGGTTACGGGACCAGTTCTGATAACCGGGCCTGGCTACTGGCCTGGTTACGGGTCCGTCAACCGTCCCGTAACCTGCAGTAGTTACGGCCCAGTAGTTGACCCTGGTTACTGCGGTGGTTACGGGGCCGGTTATGCCCCAGTAATATTAGTAACCCATGCCTACAACGCAGCCTGTCCGGGTTATGGCCCCGAATTCTAAAATGCATTGACCCCGGCTATGGTGAGTGGCTTGCATGATATGGTGCTTTTCAAGATGCATTTTTGAATTAGGCATTTCATTAAAATGTTTAAGAAGTCATTAATAATCAATTGCACGAATCACTTCCATCCGATGTTGTCAACGTGGGCTTCATGATGAAATCGTGGAGATGACGCACATGAAGTTCACGGAACATCTTAGGTAATAAATTAAGCCGTTACGGCAGTAGAACCTTGGCCGATGAGGGTGGCGTCTTGAAGCTGTTGTCACCCTCAAGTCCGCTCGGCCAGGGGTAATCGCCCATGTTGATTTGAAAGGTACCGCCGTCCATATGGCGGCTCCGCTTTTGGTGCGAGTTGACCAACTTCCCGTCTTAATCATTCCGGATTGCCTGCAGTTCATTCCGCCTTTGTCCAAGTAAGACAGCAACTGTCACGCACTCATAGAAAACGCAAAATGCCCCGAATGCAGTTACGGCCATACGGTAGCGAGGAATAGCAGTTGAAATTTCTAGTACACAGGCAACTAGTAAGAAAAGGGACGATGCGTGCACCACCACCAATACGTACGTGCATCCCTCTCTTGAAAATGACAGCATCTTCCATGCCGTCCAAGAAAAACGCAACGTATTTAACATGAACCCGAATGCAGTTACGGTCGTAGACTAGTGAGGACTGGCAGCTGAAAGTTCTAGTTGATGGGCTGAGAATAAGGAAAAAAATGATGCGTGCACCCACCTACCTATTACGTCCCTCCCATGGCAAGGAACCAGCAAAACCACCCACATACCCTGTTGTGTCCCTCCCTTGACAAGGAACAAGCACGTGCACATGCCCCACCCCACATGCATGCCTCCCTTGACAAGAATCGAACGGGCACGTGCACCCACCTACCCTATGTGCAGCCCTCCTTTGACAAGGAACAAGCACGTGCACATGCCTACCCCACATGCATGCCTCCCTTGACAAGAATCGAACGAGCACGTGCACCCACCCACCCTGTGTGCACCCCTCCTTTGACAAGGACCAAGCACATGAACTCACCTACACTACGCGCGTCCCTCCCTTGACAAGGAATAGGCACGTGCACATGCCTACCCCACATCCATGCCTCCCCTGACCAGTAACAAGCACGTGCACCCACCTACCCTACGTGCATCCCTCCTGTGACATGGAACAAGCACGTGCACCCACCAACCCTATGTACGTGCCTCTTGACAAGCAACAAGCACGTGCACCCACCTACCCTAAGTGCCCCCCTCCTTCGACAAGGAACACGCATGTGCACTCACCTACCGTACGTGAATCCCTCCCTTGGCAAGGACCAAGCACGTGCACCCACCTACCCGATGTCCGCCCCTCCCTTGATAAGGTACAAGCATGCCCACCCACCTACCCTACCTGCATCCCTCCCTTGACATGGAACAACCATGTGCACATTCCTACTCCACATGCCCCCCTCCTTTGACAAGGAACAAGCATGTGCACTCATCTACCGTACGTGCATCCCTCCCTTGACAAGGAACAAGCAAGCCCACCCACCTACCCTACCTGCATCCCTCCCTTGACATGAAACAAGCACGTGCACATGCCTACCCCACATGCATGCCTCCCTTGACAAGGAACGAGCACGTGCACCCACCCACCCTGTGTGCACCCCTCCTTTGACAAGGAACAAGCACATGAACTCACCTACACTACGTGCGTCCCTCCCTTGACAAGGAATAAGCACGTGCACATGCCTACCCCACATCCATGCCTCCCCTGACCAGTAACAAGCACGTGCACTCACCTACCCTACGTATGTGCCTCTTGACAAGGACCAAGCTCGTGCACCCACCTACCATACGTGAATCCCTCCCTTGACAAGGTACACGCATGCCCACCCACCTACCCTACGTGGGCCCCTCCCTTGATAAGGTACAAGCATGACCAGCCACCTACCCCGCGAGCCTCCCTACTTTGACAAGGAACAAGCACGTGGGCCCGCTAGCATGGCAGCAAGGAAGACATTACCCTAACATGGCATGGCCAAAGCAAAAGAGACAGAGAAGTCAATGGAGAGAGAGCTCCTAAGAACTCCTAGTAAAATTGGAAACCATGGAGGGCAAAAAACGTTCAACAACTTACGATGGGCATCGGCACATACAGAGAAGCCCAGGTGTGCCAGGTGTAAAATAAGCGAGATTGAAGTTCGCCTACCTCGTGGGAGACTTTTGGTATCTGGTAAACAATGAAAGCGAGTGGAAAGATGGACAACGTGAAAATAACATACAAACCACTGCAATGCATGCAAAGAGGACAGAATCAGTAATAAAGCGCGCTGCATTCAGGCAGCGCTGAGCAATTGAACGGTGAACAATTTAATCCGGAACGCATTGTCTACGCGACTCGATGCGACTAAACGTGGCATGCATACGCGGTCGCTGACTGAAGACATTGTGTACCTGGCTCAGCAAGGTGCGCTTGCAGCCGCTTTCTTAAATATGCCGCAGGCGCACGATGTAACGAATTGAAGTTTGCATGTAGTAACAAAGGCAAGAAAAGCGGTGTAGCTGGCTACCGACTACGCCATAGTAAGCTGTATCGGAGTTGGCGTTGCCGATGGCTGGAAACGGATGACCGAATCATGCTAAACTGGGGCTCCAAAAGGGCTTGTCATGCATCCTAGTGCGCCTTTTGCTTTTTTTTCTTCAAGCATCGTGAGCATGCGGGTTTAGGGGGGCGCTTATTCTTGCACCACTATCAGTCGGCTGGACTGCAATCGGCATAGCCAGCGCAAGGTGATGCAAGGGCAGGCAAACTTTACCAGCTCGTTCAAGGCTCGTTGATGAAATTCAAACATCTAGGCGGCGCGTCTGCAACGGCTCATCGCAATTCGAATTCGCAAGCAGAACCTCCGTTACACGTGGCGCATGCAGAGATCTGCTTCGGGCGGCTTGGCGTATCTCACTGCGTCGTGACTCGAGTACATACCGTAGTCAGCCTAGTTAGTACTCTGGGGGCCTCGAGTTCGGCAGTCCCCTATTCGGAAATCCCGGATCATATGTACTCCACACTATGTACTCTTGGAGTACATTATACATAGTGTGCCACCCTATGTACTCTTGGAGTACATAGTGTGGATTACATAGGTAGTCACTCCTTCCTATGTAATACGGGCGTGTCTCACCGCGTCGGCAGTCCCCTATTCGGAAATCCCGGATCATATGTACTCCACACTATGTACTCTTGGAGTACATAGTGTGCCACCCTATGTACTCTTGGAGTACATAGTGTGGAGTACATAGTCACTCCTTCCTATGTAATACGGGCGTGTCTCACCGCGTCGGCAGTCCCCTATTCGGAAATCCCGGATCATATGTACTCCACACTATGTACTCTTGGAGTACATAGTGTGCCACCCTATGTACTCTTGGAGTACATAGGGTGGAGTACATAGTCACTCCTTCCTATGTAATACCGGTGTAATCATGCGTAATCATGCGTAATCATGCGTAATCATGCGTAATCATGCGTAATCATCAGAGTAATCATCAGAGTAATCATCAGAGTAATCATCGTCCAGACAAGCTGCACTGCCCCTAAGACCCTAACTTACACAAGATGGCGATGGTCGTCGCCGGCAGCTCGACAAGTTCAGGGCAGCACGAAATAAGACAGGCAAGCCGACGCTGGCGCTCATCCCAATGAGGCCATTCATCCGAAGCAGCCTCCATAACCTGGCCGCTCTTAGGGTGGCGAATCGGGGCGTCGTTGTCGTTGCGGAGCTTCAGCACGCTTGTCACAGCGGCGTCATTGTAGGCGAGGAAGGTATCGATGTCTGCCAGGCTCAAACGCTGGCCTGGCATGTAGAATGAGGAAGAAATGGCGTCCGGCAAGGAGGTTTCAGCAGCTATCGGAGTTGCTTCCGAAGTTGCTTCCGAAGTCTTGGATCGCTTGTTAGCGGCGTTCTTGGCGACGACAATGTCGTGGGCGATTTTGTTTGCAGCAATCTGGGCATCAATAGAATCGGCGGCAAGAGCTGAAGACGATGCGGGGACCTCCATAGCTACGTTTAATAGCACCTAGACGAGGGCAGGGGGCGCAGGCACACTGATCACGTGCGTGGTGCCGCCATAATGTGCAGAAAAATAGCGAGATCTGCTGGGCAGGCCGCTGGCGATAACTTAAGAAACCCTGGGCGATGGCTGCCAAAAATTAGATCGGCGTGTTCGTCATCAAAAGGCGAGTCTATTGCAATTTACCCGACCAAATTTCATCATGGATGGAGGGAGGGAGGGAGGGAGGGAGGGAGGGAGGGAGGGAGGAGGGAGGGAGGGAGGGAGGGAGGGAGGAGGGAGGGAGGGAGGGAGGGAGGAGGGAGGGAGGGAGGGAGGGAGGAGGGAGGGAGGGAGGAGGGAGGGAGGGAGGGAGGGAGGGAGGAGGGAGGGAGGGAGGGAGGAGGAGGGAGGAGGGAGGGAGGAGGGAGGGAGGGAGGGAGGGAGGGAGGGAGGGAGGGAGGGAGGGAGGAGGGAGGGAGGGAGGGAGGGAGGGAGGGAGGGAGGGAGGGAGGGAGGGAGGGAGGGAGGGAGGGAGGGATGGATGGATGGATGGATGGATGGATGGATGGATGGATGGATGGATGGATGTTCTTAATTAATTAATTAATTAATGGTCAAATTAAAGGCAATCATGGTACATGAAGCGAAACAAATCATGCCTGGACGCATGGCGATGTAAGAGCCCCCCCTCCCCCACGCCAGGAGGAAGGGGTGCGTGACTGAGTAGAGTAGTTAGGATTTTGTAGAGAGACAACTTTGTATATTATCAAGGAGACAACTTTGTATATAAGATTAGAGTGAGATCAGCTAGTCTTCGCGGCTTAGTTCTAATGCACCCACCCCCATCAGTCCATGGAATACGTGCTCCTGCTCCAGATCCTTAATTAAGGCCAAAATGAGTCCCTTCCAAACAACGTTTGCACTTAGATAGTTAGACGAATTATGCCCGACGAAGCTGGAACTTAACAGCCACAATGAATTACGGTTGTTCAGACCTTGTACAACGCCTCAGGGCATTTGGAGCCCTGAATGGTAACAAATGCTAACAAGGTAGTGTTGCTATCAATAATGATTTTAAAAATTAATATGATGTCATTAATTAATTAATTAGTTATCAACATCACTCCGTTGGGAGTAAATGTAGCACATATCCCTGAGAAGGGGCATATGGCTTTTAATACATTCTAGGCTACTTCATGCAAGGGTGGGAATGTAAGCTACCCTGCTCTAGGTGCACCAGGGCACCTGCACCACCATGTCATATTACAACCAAAACTGGTCGTCATCATGCAAGCATCTGAAGCATGGTCGCAAAACTTCGTGTGCAAAATCTCATGTCATAAGGAGCCCAACATTATGACAATTGCCAGGCTTTGTAAAGATTTTTTATTTAACGATGACTACAGCACAAACAGTGAGCGAAACCCTGGTGCATGTGAATGCCTGAGTGGCGACTGTTCCTAACAGAATGCAAGATGTAAGGTAGACATTGCGAGTATGCCACAAATGTGTGATGTGCAGTGCACATGCATGTGAGCTACCATGGTCCGGATTCTCCCGATTTCTGGCCTGCGCTGGTTGTCTCCTTGATGTATACCCCATGACACCATACTTCTAAACTACTTAAGAACCTTGGCACATTGCAAAATGGGAAAGAAAGCTGAACAATACATGCAACATCACTCACTAACACAGCCATGTGATTGCTACCAACACGTACCATGTACATCCTGTGTGAAATTATTGGCAACGACACGCCAAGCAAACGCCAAGGTATAGTATAACTGCGACAGGCTGGCACATGTCACCTGGCATCCACGTATGCTCACCCCAAGGCATTGGCATATCCCCATGTCTATATCCGTTGCCCTTTGTGCGTACCGAGTCACCCATGCAGTCACCCACCCATGCATCCACCTGGCCCACCCACACAAGTACTCATACACTTGCGCACCTGAGTACCCAGCCACCCACTGGTCCACCCACCCGGTGACCCAGCCAGCCAGCCACGCACCTACTAAACCAACCTATCTAACCACTCGTGCACCCAGGCACCCAGCCACATACCCACCCACTGGGACATCCACCCACCCAGCTAGCCACATATGCAATCTACCCACCTAGGCAATAAGGAGGCATTCACCCATCCTTTTATCCAGGCACCCATTACTAAAACCACGCAGCCACCTAACCACCCAGCCAGCTGGCCCCATGTGTGCCCACCAGGCCGCCCACCCCTGACCCACCCACGCCCCTTCCCACTCGACCACTCTTTCCCCCCATACCCTTATACCCACCGACCTGCACCCACTCACCCTCACACATCCACATCCTCTCAGCCAGTCACCCACCCATCTCACCCCTAACATGCACAGCCCTCCACCCGCGATAGGTGAGTCGATCCCAACTACAAAACCACCCACCCACCCATATCCGTGCACCCACCCACCCATTACCTTCCCCATCGCTCACCCCACCCACTTCTAATCACAGCTACACATCCACCCGCCACAAACCAACGGTGCAAATCCTCCAGCCCATGCAACAGTTTCACTCAGGCATCCAACAATGCACCCACCTAGGAGTTCCCAAACCCCGTCGATCCCCCAGCCACCTGGCGATTCACTTATAAGCAACCACCCTTGCACCCATCCACCCACCATAACCACCCACCCACCCTCCCTCCCTCCCTCCCTCCCTCCCTCCCTCCCTCCCTCCCTCCCTCCCTCCCTCCCTCCCGCCACCCCACCCACCCACCCTCTCCAACTGCATGTGGACTGCCTCTCCCAGCGACTCGGCCAGCCGTTTGAGTGTGTTTGGGACCATATGCTGATGCCCATGGATATTACGCGCGCCATCAACCAGGCAACACCAGTGACACTTGAGCTCCTTGTTATCCTTCTCATCGGATGTACTGACGACACCCTGCACAATTACAGCTCACAAGGCAACTAACATGCTGGAGGAACGCATCCGCCGCAGTGGACGTCAGTAACGGATGTTGCAATGTTGCTGGAGGGAGGTCAATCGACCGCACCCGTACATACAAGGGGCAATTATTGATGCGTCATACCCAAAACAGGAAGAAAATGTGGCACAACTAACCTTGCCATCAACATGGATGGACGGAGTTGGAGACCAACTGCAGCGCGGCATTCGCAAGGGCACAGGCTGTGTTGTTCAGCAGGTCCACCGCTGGACTGCCCGATGCCGAGTCCAGGTTCTTCCTTACACAAACTCTCCACAAGCGTGATTGTCGCGTCCTTGGCTGCCAACTGCGGAAAGGAGGCCAGTGCTCGCTTCAGCAGGAACTCGGCAATTGCAATCACGGTGGGCCCTGGCACGATTTGCAGGCCTACACATGCTTGCCCCGCATGTGCCTCCCCCACGTGTGCATCCACCGCAGTTGACGTGCTCGCTCGCAGCTCCCACTACCGCTGGCTTCGTTGCCATGTTCCTCCACCCGTTGCCTCTTGCATCTTAGCTGTTCCTCGCGCTTCTCCGCAGCCTCTCTTTCCCTCTCTTCCTCTCTCTTTTCTGCTGCCGTTCATGCCTTGCTCCAGATATAGATGTGGCTGCTTAGGCGTTCAATCTGCATCACAGAATTGGACGATATGCACGTCAAAGGAAAGCCAACCAAGCAGCAACATTACCAACAATGTAGCGGGAGGGTCAGTGCAGAGGCCAGCAACATAACTGCCTTAGTCTTGTACTCCTACCATACACATTAGGGAAGACTGCTGGCATGGCAGCCTGCATCACAGCAATGAATTGCCGCCAACTAAAATAAGAGAGTGACTCACCGCTACTCTTCCCTGAAGCCGACTGGTCACACCTCCATTGTGGCGTTGTTTTACCACTTTAACGCTCTTCCACAGCGTGCGATTTTGTTGATGCCATTTTCTCAATTCCTGTAGCATATATTTTGCCCCCGCCGCACGCTTCCATGGGTTGCCATGTACATCATACTTTGCTGATGCTGCAGAGAAGTCAAGCGGTTCTTTGCATTCCCTCACCTGTATTCAACGGCAACGCCAAAACGGAATGCCAACGAATGCGGAGCGGGGGAACAAGGCATAAAGCAACGCATGGTGAACCGGCAGATGCTGAGGCAGACACGACAATGCACTGGGTGCATGGCAACCATGTGAACACTGATGGTAGCACTCACATGCCTAACAAGCATTTTCTTTGTTTCCCCTGGGTTAGAGTGTAAGGCCTATGCCAACCAAGGTAAACAACAAAACAACACATCCTAAACTGCCCTAACTGACATGGGCAACAAACATGGCCAATGGAGGACAAGGAACCAAGTAGGATCATCCAACAGGATCATGGTATTATGGCAGCTTGCATGCAGTAAATTACATCAAGCATGGTTGGCTCAGCACATTGAAGTATTGTCACATCATTAGAACAAGGGAAAGTCAGAAATCAACGCATGGTGAACCGGCAGATGATGAGGCAGACACGACAATGCACTTGGTGCATGGCAACTATGTGAACACTGATGGTAGCATTCACATGCCTAACAAGCATTTTCTCTGTTTCCCCTGGGTTAGAGTGTAAGGCCTATGCCAACCCAGCTAAACAACAAAACAACACATCCTAAACTGCGCTAACTGACATGGGCAACAAACATGGCCAATGGACACAACACCTTGAAATGGCCTTTTTTTTACATAAATTATGGCCCATGGCAAGTTTATTGTCCGATTGACCTAGGATTGGATCCCACCACTCCCCGGGATGTGTCTGGCTAGTGGTGGAGTAGTTGAGTCAAAATGTTAAGTTTACATGGTACTCCCTGCTTAAGTTAACTCCAGATCCAAGGCCAAAACTGGCCACCTAAACCACTTGCACTTGCATAGAAACAATAGTTGATCTCAGATTATGCTGTAACTTTGCAGTGGTGATGAATAATAGTTGTTCTGACCTTGTACAAAGTTCTACGCCATTTGGAGCCCTAGTTGGTGACAAATGCTAGCAAAATTTTGCTAGCATTTGTCATTAATGGCCATTTAAAATCAATATTTAACCCAAATAATGTCAGAATGCCACCAAAACTTATTGCCATCATGCCAGCACCTGAAGCAAGGTCTCAACAAGTCATGAGCAGAAATTCAGATCATGCAGAGCCCAAAATGGTGACATTTGCCAGCAATTGTCACCATTTTTTGCTTTTTTACCCACAATTTTAACAACATTACCCACCAAAACATTCTCCAAGCTGGGGCGCATCATTTAAATCTTTGCAGGCAACTCAAGAATGACTAGTACAAACAGTGTGCAAAACCTTGGTGCATGTGAATGCCTGAGTGGTGACCATTGCTAGCAGAATCCATCATGTAAGGTAGGCATTGCCAGTATGCCACAAAGCTGTGATGTGCAGTGCATGTCCATATGTATACCCCATGACACCGTGCCTCTAAACTACTTGGCACATTGCAAAATGGGAAGGAAAGGTGAATAATACATGCCACATCACTAACACAGCCATTTGAATGCTACCAACACGCACCATGCATGATATACACTGCGTGTACAGTAATACATGTCGAGAATATGCCGAGCGAGCATATCAAGGTGCAGTGACCCCAACGCTGGCACATGTCACCTGGCATCCACGTATGCTCACATGATATGGCATTGGCATATCCCATGTCTCCATCTCTTGCACTTTGTGCGCACCAAGCCACCCATGCAGTCGCCCACCCATGCAGCCACCTGGCCACCCACCCACACAACTGCTCACACACTCGCGCGCCCGTGCACCCAGACAGCCACCTGTCCTCCCACCCAGTGACCCACCCACCAAGCCAGCCGCGCACGTGCTTACCCAACTTATACAACCATGCGTGCACCTAGGCACCCAACCACCTACCAACCCACTTGGACATCCACCCACCCACCAAGGCACCTGCGCAACCCACACACCAACTAGGTAATAAGCAGGCATTCCCCCATCCAATGAGCCAACCACCCAACCACCCAACCACCTAAACACCCAGCCAGCTGGCCCCATATGCACCCGTCCGGCCACCCACAGTTGACCCACCCACGCACCTACCCACTCAACCATTCACTGCCCCCACACCCTTATACCCACTGACCCACCCACTGACCCACCCACACATGCATTTTCTCAGCCAGCACCCCGGCACCTACCTCACCCCAAACCTGCACAGCCCTTCACCCGTGATAGGTGAGTCGGTCCCAACCATAAACCCATCCACGCATCCATATCTGTGCGCCCACCCGTCCATCTACCCGTCCCTTCGCCCACCCACCCACATCTAGTCATCTACACATCCACCAGCCACCAGCCACCAATGGCCCACCCACCAACCCACACACACACATACATCCCTAACCAACCAACCACCAACACACCACCCTCAAAAACGTGCAGTTGTTTCACTCATGCATCCAACAACCCACCCACTTCAAAGTCCCCAAAGCCTATCATCACCCAGCCACCTGGGCATCTGCCAATAACCGACCGCCCTTGCACTCATCCACCCACCATGACCAGCCAGCCAGCCACCCACCCTCTCCAACTGCCTGTGCTCCCACCTACGCAGCCAGCCATTTACCAAAGCATCCACCTATCAGCCACCCACCTGCCATTGAACCCACCCACGCCTAGGCATCCCTTGAAGCATCTATAGCCCAAGCCTCCCACCCAAGGCTCTCTGGGCAATCAAACAACCAAACAACCAATCACCCAGCTATACAACCACCTAACCACCTAACCACTCAACAACACAATCACCGAACCACCTAACTACCCAACACCCAAACCAGCCAGGCATGTGCCCGCCTCGCATGCCCTCACCATTGCAACACCCCATACACGCCCCGCTCACCTAGCCAGCCACACACCCAGCCAGTCTCCTGCTCAACTCACGCATGAAGGCAATATCAGCCATGCATGGCCTCACCTTGCATCACTTGCATTGCCTGGTTAATTTGCATGAGACAGCTTCCATCTCATTGTCAGCAACTGAAAAGGCTCTTTCTTCACAGTTATGAATAAGCTACAACGTTGGAAACGTTCTCCCATCCCTCTTTAAAACAGTCTTTAAATCAGAAAGACAAGGGCAAATCTCTGGACAAGGTGGCAATAACCACTGCACCATGCTCTTGAGAAAGTCTTAACAACCCAGCTTTCTACCCTTTTAGAAGCTGCCTTGCGTTAGCAACGATTCTGGGCCCTCTGGCTCGCTCACCTGGCTTAATCTGCGCTTCTTTATGGCTGCCGGGATATGCGAAGCTTGGGCCGAGGGTGTCGTGGCGAGGTCGTCTGCCCGACTCATCACTTCTCGAAACCGCACTGCCGACTAATAAAAACGATGCCCCCCTTTGCCTTTTGTATCTGGCGTCAAAAGAACAATGAACTCGCTTGGAAACACTGTCGCAAAGAGCTTCCTACAGGCATTATAAGCAATTTTCGCAGCTTTTACCGCACTTACTGCACATCCGGAAGACCATTAGCGGCCTTCGCGCGGAATCTTGGGCACGCCATATCTTCTGCTGGCTCATTGCCGCAGGCTGGCAGTATAGGAAGGTCGGGCATAGCCTAAAGAGCTGATTATCTGACGACAAAGATATGCATTGCATGAAGCAAGAAACAGACGGATTTCGCACCCCCATATTTATTCACGTCAATGCCGGACAATTAAAAGCGAAACTCAAAAAACGAAAACACTAACGTTTTCGGGAATATTATAACGAACAAGCTGAGCTGCCAGCTATGTCGCGGTTTACGATCCAGTTAACGATAACGGCTCCGTAACCACCCCAGTGCCTAATATTGGGGCAGCTATGGCGCCGTAACCACTACCTGACCCGTCCCGTATACCCCAACGTAACCTGAACCGAAGCCGTTCACGCCCCCGTAAACATGACCGGTCCAGTTACTGGGCCGTACCGAATCTCGGGGCCAATATTCCGAATGGTACCGTAACCGGTCCGGTAACCCAAACCGCCAACGAATACGGACCCGTAACCTGGCCCGTCGAAGTTACCGGGCAGGTTACGGGGGCGTCGAAGTTACCGGACAGGTTACGGGGGCTTCAAATTAACTCCTAGTGATGGTGGCAGTGACTACCAATGATTCAAGCTAGGGATATTCTAGCCCGCAGGGGGCGACCACGTCTTATGGTTGATCATCAGGTCCCCACCCCTCCAGTACACCTTGGACTTCTGGGGACCCGTGGCCTGCTTGTGGCGGAGGTATATTCAGGCCACAGACAGCCGTCGCGTCGCTGCTGCTGCTGAGCGGGGGTCAGGTCCTCGACTCGTCGTCCAGCGTCCAGGTGAGGTTGTGCAACCTCTTGCGACGAGAGCTAGATCAGGAACCGCTGCTTGTCCTCATGCAGGGGAGGGGTAGGTGATCAGGACTCATATGGGGGAGCCGGGCCTTGTCGCGTGAGTGGGGAAGGCGGTGGCACCCGCGCAGTTCTACCTCACCTACCATGCAGGCCCATGAGGGTAAGAAGCTGGTTCTTGAGCTCGTCGGCAAGGGTGCATGGTTGACGTCTCACCTGGCTGCTGGGGAAACCGACGCAGCACCACTCGGCACTCGCGGCGAGCGCGGTCGGTGGCCTCCCGTTGTTCGGCCTGGCGGTGGCCCTCCAGCTCCTGGAGCTTCGTGGCGATGGCGTCGGTGGTTGATGAGGCGGTCGCTGACCGCAGCAGGTTCGCATAGGAGAGCGCCGCCGGATCAGAGCGGGTCGCCAGCATCCTGCAGGGGTGGCTAAGATGCGATGGTGGCCGTCTGCTCCGCTATCTTTGGGACCTGTGTGGCCAGGGCCTCGGACCGTGTGGGCGGTGATGGCTTCAAGCTTCTTCATGAGCACGCCGCACTTACTGAATTGCCCTCCGCTGCACCTGGTTGAGGCGAGAGACAAGTGCAGCGTGCGTCTCAGCTGCCTGCGCCGCGGTTTGCAGCGCCATGAACTTCGAGCCGGTTGGAGCTTGTGGCAACCCGGGCAGGTCCACGTTGGAGACCCGGGCCTCCACCGGTGTTGAGCGCGCATGGTGTTTAGCGATGTCAGCTGCTTGCATGGCCAGCGGCCAGGCCACATGCTCCTCCAACACTGCGCCGAGGTCATCCTTGCAGAGGGAGGCCGGAGCCGATGCGGCCAGCTGCACGGGGGCTGCATGGGGTGCGGAGCGTTCTGGTGCACTGCATGATGTCAGATGTCGCCGACGAGATCGACATTGGCTATAGTCAAGATAACTCAGGCGTTGTCGTGCCGTTCGTCAAAAGCATATAGCCAGGACATGTCTCCATTGTATACTATAGTCGATATAGCCGCCCCCTTCTGGGGCACGAAGAGCTTCCGTTCCTGTTCGAGGAATTACTGCATGAAGAAGTTACCTCGATGCATTCCTGCGGCGACAATTCTTGCCACACGATCGATGAAGAAAAGCGTGGGTGGCAGGGAAGGAAATGGCTCCATTTAATTGCGATCGTGGCAGGGTTGGCTTGGGCTTAATTAGGCGAGGCGCTTGGCGATGGTTTGGCGGGTAAGCCATGCAGGCCTGCGGCTTGGCGATTCAGGGCAAGGGCGAGAGGGTTGGGCTGGGCGCTGGGATTCAGCTTTTCCAGCGCTCCTTTTCCAGCCCTCGTTTGCATGGCTTTCGGAGTCGTCATAGCTGCTTGTCACGTGCGCAACTTTTTCGATACTGCGTTTCAGCCGTAACCGATTATACTGCATGCATGGCTAGTGGCTAGGCGCATCGAATGCAAGTGCATGATCTCGAACAGTCCCGGGAAAGGGCCGGTTTGTCGTTGCATGCATGGCCAGTGCATGCATGTGGGCCAGTAACTGGGACATGAGCGCAGAGTCACGCAGTTGATACACTATAGATTATATGACGTACATAATTAAGTAAACACTGATGCGCCACGTACAGTGGCGTCATGGTCATGCAGTCTGTGATGATTTCGATGGGTCTCAAGGATAGTTACTCTTACAGTTGCGGATGTGTGTGGCAGCACCACTCGGCATTGTGTCACTGTAATATTTTGCCAAATGTTATGGAATGAATGGTTTGGGCATTGCTTTCATCACAAAGCATTATTGGCAGCACGTGACTCCCCTCGCTGCAGATGCATGGCAGCAATGGGCAGCACGTTAGCTGCTGAGCTCGATCTCTCACCTTTCCACACCCTCCTAGCTCGCCTCCACCTCCACCGCCACCACCGCCTCCGCCCTCCACTGCATGCCGCCATGCATCACCGCCCGCGCCATGCAGCTCAGCTCGACATCGACAAGCGCCTCCACAGGCAACGCCATGCATCACCACTGTCAGAGTGCCTGCAAAACACCGCAGACCTCACCGCCCAGCAGGACGTAGTACTGAAGGACATCGCCGCCCGGCCATGAGCATCTGCATGCTGCATGGCCCATGCAGCCGACGATCAGTGCTCCTCCCACCCAGACCTGCATGGGCGGACATGCTGAATGTTAAGCACCACACCACCGGCCTCCACCGCCTCCACCATCGCGGCACCAAACACTCGAACTCCGGGCAAGGAGGCCGACATCGCCAAGCGCCATAACGTCATCGTCAAGCTAGCACTTCGACCTGAGCCGGCAGGTGAGGATAATTTCTGAGTCTCTAATTGCAAGAGCGTTTAAGCGCGACATTCTTACCCCCATGCATGGCACTCACCATGGTGCTCAAGCTGCATGCGGATGTCGGCTGTCCGCCTTCCCCGCGCGCGGGGCAATTAAGGCTGGCCCGGCTCCCGTCACTGCTCCTCACCTTTAATTACATATATGGCGGATAAGCTGTTGTTCCTTATGTAAACGCCGCAAGCAGCTCGCGAGGACTTCCTACACGCTGCATGGACGACGACTTGACCCTGGCGCGCGGCAACAATGGCGACGCGAGCTATGGCCGACCTACCTCCATGCAGCTCCGGCAGACTGCATGCATGCAGGGGGGAAGCCGGTATACTGGAGGGGGGGCGGTCATCCACCTCGACCACAAGCCCTGGCTGCCTGGCAGGCGCCCGGCCCCTGCCACAGCGACCAGCAAACCCAGCTTATAGGGAATATATTATACCAGGAGTGTAGACTGGCATGCAGGCGTAGCTCATAGCACGTGGCCCACGCCTACGCGCATGTGCGCCTATGATCGGGACTCCACACAGATGATGCATTAAGAAATATTTAGCCTTGCTTTGCCTATATGCCGGGTTGGCAAATCCGGCGTTACTACATACTTTAAGAATAAAGTACGTTAAACCACGTACTTTATGCCGCGGATAAAATACGCGTAATATTTTATGAAAAATACGCGACTTAGACTTGGAATTCATAGGGGCCGGTACCATGCTTAGCACCGGGCAGCGCGGCGCCTAGGTTCTTTGGCACGGCGTTTACTTCCCCGTCGATCCGCGGATTTTTACCGGGAAAAATATAGTGGGGCTAGGAATCAGTTGTCCCGAAAAAGTATAATACATTATTGGCAGCATATGCCAGCTGTTTAATTATTAGGCCTAGGTGGCGACGGTGATATTGTTGCAGAAATTAAACTCGTGCTCCCGTTGTTGGGGAGTCACGGAGCACCGAAGTGCTTTTAATACCTGTGTGTGCACAACAGGAGAAAGGGCAGAGACCCCCAGTCTCCTTCATGCCTAAGGCATGCCTGCACAGCTGCATTCGGGCACGCTAGCTACGCCGACACGCTAACGATCCAGCAATCTGTGGGTGCAATAAGACCCATGTGAGCATGGCATAACAAGGAGCGTGGGCAAGTAATCTGATCATAGCCAGGACGTAGCATGGCTGTACAAGGACTAAGCTAAGGCTATGGCTGGTTGCATGTGTACCGTGCCTTAGCTAGCGGTGCACGTGACTAGGTATACATTGGCACAGCTAGGCAAACATTCTAAGCATGGCTGCCATAGCGGCAGTGACTACCAATGGATACAAGCTAGGGCTATTAGCTATAGTCTAGCCCGCGGGGGGCGTCCACATCTTGTGGTTGATCATCAGGTCCCCGCCCCTCCAGTACACCTTGGGCTTCTGGGGGTCCTGCTTGTGGCGGAGGTATTCCGGCCACAGGTCGCGTCACTAGGCTGCTGCTGAGCGGGGCCGGTCAGGTCGTCGTCCAGCGTCCAGGTGAGGTCGTGCAACCGCTTGCGACGAGAGAGGAACCGCTGCTTGTCCTCACGGGAGGGGAAGGTGAGCAGGACTGGCCCGCGGTGGGGGAGCCGCCTTGTCCCGTGAGTGTGTTGCAGAAAGCAACGACGAGGTCTGACAGGCCTGAGGGCTGCAAGTGAGACAGTTTGCAGCCATGAAGTCCAAAGGTCCCGAGCATGTGATTACGTGCAGGATCGACAGAAAAGATTCGGGAGTCCTGTTACCATCATTGATGAAAAGGGGTCTCTGTGAGAAAGCAGTAAATATTGCGCATTCTGCAACAAGCGCTAGAGCTTACACTCCAAGGCTAGGGCAGTCAGCGCGGATGTCTCTCGAGTTCTAGCACACTTTGCCGGCATCTCAAACGGAGGGATCGCGGCCTGCGAGAATATTTCGAAGGAGTTACGGGATCGACAAGTTACATAACTCCGTTGGGAGTACATGTAGCACATATCCCTGAGAATGAGGGGCATATGGCTTTTGATACATTCTTGGCTACTTCCTGCAAGGGTAGGGTGTTAACTACACCTGCTCGATGGGTGCACAAAGTGCACCTGCACACCGCTATGTATTCCAGCACCTATAATAGGGCGGGGCATAGGCCTGGACATAGGGGGGAACATCATCATGGCTACTACAATGGCTAGGGCATGGCTTCTCAGCAGAGAGTGACTCTCTTCCGATAGGCAGAGCTTGGCTAAATTCGTAATGCATCATCCATGGGATCGAGTTCCATAATAGGCAGAGCGTGGCTAAACTCTTACAAGGCATCATCCATGGGGGGGGCCATTATATGGGCGCACATGCACGTAGGCTTGTGCCACGTGCTATATATAACTAATATAAGTTAAGCCTGCATGACTAATCTACACTACTGCTTATATTACCTAGTCACTGGGGTTGCTGGGTTGGCAGAGCCGAAGGGGCCTACCAGGGCTTGTGGTTGACGTGGATGACGTCCTCCCTAACCCCTCCATGCAGTATACCGGTTTCCCCCTAGCTGCGCTCTGCCGGAGCTATCTGGATCCACCTCGAGGTAGGTCGGCCATAGCTCCCGTCGCAGTTGTACAAGCTAGTGCTTTATATACTTTTTAGGCGGAAACCTTTTTGCTACCAAGCTAGGTAAACGCATATTCTTACATCCTGCGCAGGATGTAAGAGTATGCGTTTACCTTAGCAAAAAGGTTTCCGCATAAAAAGTATAAGCACTAGCTTGTACAACTTAAAACCTTGCGCGTTGGGGCAAAATATTGAGCGGTTCCCTAACTAGGGTTTTACTTGGACCGCATCGAATTACTACTTCGATATTGAATTACTGATTCGATATTAATCCCGGGAAGGTCCGATATCTACCTCGCGAGGCGATTAATTAGGTCCGACCGGTCACTGCCCCGGCGGATCCTCCCAAATAATCTTTACTCGGCACATACTGTCCCCATGCACAAGTTTTCAAACCCATGACTTCCGCACCGCGCCGGTTCTAAGTTGTACAAGCTAGTGCTTATACTTTTTATGCGGAAACCTTTTTGCTAAGGTAAACGGCATATTCTTACATCCTGCGCAGGATGTAATAATATGCGTTTACCTTAGCAAAAAGGTTTCCGCATAAAAAGTATAAGCACTAGCTTCAGTACAACTGTCGCCGCTGTTGCTGTGCCAGCCGGGGTCTTGAAAGTCGTAGCCCAGCGTGTAGGAATTGTAGTCCCCGATCGAGAGCTTCTTCCGTCAGCTAACGACAGCTTATCCGCCGTGTACATGTGGGAGCAGGGGAGCCGGGCCAGCCTTATACCCCGCACGCGGGGAAGGCGGACAGCCGACATCCGCAGCTCACCAATGATGCAGTGAGTTGCATGGGGGTTAGAATGTCGCCCTTAAATGCCATGAGAAGAGACTCCGAGTTCTCACCTGCCGGCTGATTGAAGTGCTTGACGATGACATTGTGTCTGCGCTTGGTGAGGTCGGCCTCCTCGCGGAGGTCAAGCGTCAGCTATGTTGCTTGAGCTGTGCCGCGATGGTGCATGGAGGTGGTGGAGGTGGTGTGGTGCTTCAGCATGTCCGCGGCAGGTCTGGGTGGGGGGAGCATCGCTGGCCGGGACAGCACATATGCCGGCTGGGCGGCGAGGTCCTACAGTAGCTTCACCGCCTGCCAACTTGGGCGGTGAGGCCTGCGGTGTTTTGCAGGCACTCAACGGCGATGGCGTTGGCCTTGAGGCGCTGGTCGATGTCGAGGAGCTGGGCTTTGATGTCGGCGGTGGAGGAGGAGGCGGCAGTGGAGGTGGAGGCGAGGAGGGTGGAGGTGGAGGTGACGGAGGTGGAAAGGTGAGGGAGCTCTGCAGCCAGCGTGCTGCCCATCGCTGCCACATGCATCTGCAGCAAGGGGTTTCACATGCTGCTCGAGGGCGTCTTGAAGAATGGAGCGGAGTGTGGGTGCGGAGATGGATGGACCCAGATCTCGGATCGCCATCAGAGCGCCTGAGAAGGGAGCAGAGGAGGATGTGCTGGAGGTGGGGCCGGGCGCACCCGAACAGAAAGCTGGGTCCGAGCTGACCCAGGTGCCGCCGGGATGGATGAGGCGGTTGATGTCGTCGAGATGGAGGCACAGGTCGTAAAGCGAGGCGTAGTCCCCAAAGAAGAGGCAGTGCATGGCACTGCTCGGGGGCACTATGTTGGTCAAGTCGGGAGCGTCGACTTTGAAGGGTTCAGGGCGAAAGCGCGGTTCTGTCGGGCGCGATGCTGCTGGGCGAAGTCCTGCGTTTGGGACCTGGCGATGCCGAGGGCGAGGCCGCACAGCTAGGAGCCGAGTGCACTACTACACTCTAACTGTAACGCTTAAGAAGTGTCCCCGCTGCCTGGCGCAGGCCGGGCAGACCTACATGCAGCCGGAGCCGCAGGCGAGTTTTCTTGGCTCATCGCAGCCGCCAGGCTGCGTAGCGTAGATGAGCGCTTGCTCGTCATATTATAGCGTTAATGGTTTCGGGAAAATATATCAGCGTGTGCGTCTTAAAAAGACGAAGCGATTGTGATATTCACGGCCGAATTTGGTGCCTAAACGTGAAAGTTATGAGCTCCGCCGTCAGCCATGGCTGCCTCGTGGCTAGCTTGTTGTACCATTACACACATGTACATGGCTATATATAACCTGTGTGCCGGGTGCCCTTTGTCTTGGAGGAGTCCGGGGCCACGGGGACCCTGACCGCCGGCTTCTTTAAGGAGTGCTGCCGGCTCCGGGAGGACCGCCTGGACCTGGAGGGCCAGCGGGCCCTACTAGCTTGGTCAGCGCGGACCTGGACATCGTACTGCATGGCGCCAACGCCTTTCGGTAGCGATTACCCGGGCAATGGCTGACATCTTGCACTCCGCCGCACACGAGCTGACTTTGCGGCGCAGCACGGTTATTAGGCTGTTTTACTTCATTCCGCGGTGTGGATTGAGTGTCCCATGCCGGCTGTATATAGTTGTTTTGTCGTGGTATCTCTTGAACATTAGCGTTGGCTTTGTTTATTTTTACGTGGGTGCCTTTACTCTGATGTAAGTAATTATAGCTTTTAATATATATTCATTGAGAATGATAGATCATAGGGGTGAGAGCTTTTAATATACATATATAGCGAAGAAGTGCGGTGTTCAAACTGAGCTGGGACCACCCCATAGTGCAATGCTAATTAATTATTATGCCAATTAGGAACATAACTCCGTTGGGAGTACATGTAGCACATATCCCTGAGAAGGACGCAGTCACGTGCTTATTAATTAATTAATCCCTGAGAAGGGGCATATGGCTTTTAATACATTCTGGGCTACTTCTTCCTGCAAGAGTGCATGGGCATGTAAACTACCCTTGCTCTAGAGGTGCGCCAGGGCACCTGCACCCCCATGATCCATCAAGCTATATATGCCCAGCTAAGGGGGAGCCTCAGGTACTGGAGGAAAGGGGGTTTGTCAGCGACTGGGATGGGGAGGAGGCCCTGGCCGATGTGCTAGCAGCGCAACTGGGGGAGGCTATTAATTGCAGAGCCGGATCCACCAGTGTCAGCAGGTGCGGTGGGAACTGGGTGTGTTCCCCCTTCGGCAGGTGGAAGCGCGCGCGGAGGGGCGGGGCATGGTGGAGCGGGCGCTGGGGAGGACGATGGCGCCCCTGGGGCGATCGACCCGGCTGTGGCGGACCTAGACCGTTCACGTAGGTCGAAACATAGGTCGGCTGCTGGGTCGGACCGAGACGGGCTATGCAACGCCATGCAGCTGGAGGGCTTCCATCCCGGCCGGGCAACGCCCGCACTGGCGTAGATATTGGCGACCTGATATCGGCCATGTCGAAGCTGCTGCCGGACCATGCAGGCAAAGACAGTTAGTCTAAGTCTCCCGCCTGTAGCCTAAGTGGACACGTGTCAGCACCGCCAGCACCCAATTGGGTACTGCATGGGACGGTGCTGAACTAGAGCAGTCGTATTTGCACAGCAACTCGTCAGCAGAGCTTGTGAGCTCCTGGTCTTGCTGGCTGGAATGACCCGGCCGTAGGCTGCTGGCTAGCAACCTTTATCCTCACACCAGGCCTACGACCCTCGATAGGCTCGCCACTCGTCGTGACGACCAAGGTTCGTGTGTGAAGACGCTCGTTGCCTCGTTGAGCCTCGAGCTATATGCAACCTCGTTCCATCCTTGTTCCTCGGTCATGAGCAACGCTGTGCAACGCTACTTTGCCAGAGCCTCGTATCGCTGCCCTGCATCCTCGATCGTTGCAGGCACTGAGCATACATGGCCCCCATCCGGCCCCTCCACGCCTTAAGCCCTGCGGACCGTTATAAGGGGTTTATATCACACACGTAATTATAATGAAGTTTCTGTGCTGCCAGCGCCAACCCTATCCAATCTTGACATCCCGCTAATAATGCCCTGATATGTCGTATTTAATTGTTTCAAAGTGCTCGTGAATCAAACATAGTAGCTATATAAAAGTACAGACAGCCATATATCTAAGTAATCTAGCTCGAGCGGCATACTTCTTTGATACACCAGGCCTAGCGCCTATAGCTCTACTTTCAAGACCATACGCAACTCATACATTGTCGTCAGAAAGCAACAAACGTGAAAACGCTAGCTGCCCAAATCTGAGATTCCGCGGAACACAGAAAGTAAGAAAGCCTAGGCCCTACCAGAAGCCGTACCAGCAAGGAATCGAACATAGGCCCTTTGGCATGATTTCGCGGCTGTGTGAGTCTCCTCCATGCTAATCATTATGTGTCGTTGCATGCAAGTTGCAGTTCAGGATGCCGACCTTTTATACTCGCATGACACTTCGTGTCTGCTGACCGCAGGTCTTATTGCACCCACATTAATTAATCAAACACCCATATTAATTATACACGTGACTGCGTCACGTGAGCATAAGTCCTCAGTGGGAAGGGACCATGGGATTGCACCCACATGTTAATATAGCCCTTAGTAACCCTTATTAATTGCCTTTGGCGTAACAATGCCTGAAGTAAATTAGTTCATTTAGTCCGGCAGTCGAAAGTCATTTTGCATATTGTTTGAGACTTTTGAGAATTAGCTATTATGTTACATAGTTCCACCGTGGCCCCAGCGACCCCAGAAGCCCCAGCCTATAGGGGAATAGCAGTAGTGTAGAATAGTTAGACAGCAGTGGCCTTGTACATGCCCGCCTATTACAGGCACTATACCAGTTGAGGCCTAGCATTTTTAGTCATGTACATGTGTGATGTGTGCCTATGATGAGCCACCCTCCAGATGATGCCTAGCTTTATTTTATTATGCAGTGCCCATGAAGGGAGCCACTCCCTGCTGAGAAGCCATGCCCTAGCTCTTGTATAGATAGCTGTGCTGATCTTCCCCACCTATGACGAGCTCCCCTTAGCTGGGTGTTGCCCGAGACTCTGGGTGGTGCAGGTGCCCTAGTGCACCTAGAGCAAGTGTTGTTTACATTCCCACCCTTGCAGGAAGTAGCTTAGAATGTATTATAGGCTCATATGCCCCCTCTCAGGGCTATGTGCTACATATACTCCCAACGGAGTTATGTTCCTAATTAATTAATTAATTAATTAATTACATAGTTCGGGGACTTGCATGGCAGAGTTATTATTCCATCAAAATATGCGGCCCAGGTACCCGTGTCCCGTGGCTTTGCCTTCGGTACCATGACGGTGTGCATGCACGTTTACTGGTCTGTACCCAGGACTACAAGGTACCAGGTAGCCGGACTAGCTCAGCGGCGGATCCCATATGTTTAATTCTACGGTTAATACATTGCGTACGTAGGGGTTGCGGCGCTAGAGTCCTCTTAAGCTAGAAGGCCGGACTGTAGACTTTACTTATTTAGAAAAGAGTGAGGTCCGGCCCACGTAAGTCTGTTGGCCCGCTGGCATTGTAGGTGGCAATGGCCAGCTTCTAATTGGTTTGGAATGAAATCGACTAAAGTGAAACTCATCTGCCAAACCAGAGGTCATATCTGGGCTGCACTAATTATAATTGTCCTTTACTTGTGCAGCCCATGTAATTGCATAATTTAGTTGTGCATTTCGGGCCTAGCTAGCATTTCCGCCATTATATAGCTGGAATTCTGGGCTACATTCCCGTAGTCCTCGCGGATATCAGATTCCGGGTCAACTCAGGCGTGACTCACGCTAGCCGGACTGGGATCTTTCGGTGTCGCTGGTGCGGCTCGTTACACCACATGCAAGATGCCATGGCTCTGCAGGCTCTCTTTGTGGGAAGTTTTTTATTGCACCTGTCATGCCCTGCCTTCAAGATTGGCAGCTTGAGGATGGGCGGGTGTCTCTGCCCTCCTTATTGTTGTACGAGTAGCAACTAGGGATGCAAAGCTCTTGAAATATTATTGTGCTCCACGAGTACCCATGCAACGGGAGCGCGTGCAATCAGTAATGAGTCAATTAATTAATCAACCGCAGTGTGTCAAACATGTTCATGCATGCGCGCCAGACTGTGGCCTTGAAAGTACAGTGCCAAACTTAGCTAGTTGTGCATTGTGGATCATGGGCCTCGTGTTGATCGCGTTGCATGTGCCATTAAATTAAATTAAATTAAATTATAACATGCCTCCGTGGGGGGGTCATGTAGCACATATTCCATGATGGATGGGGTGTCCAGAGGAAGCCGCGTGATCGAACTATCCTAACTCTAAGCCATGCATGTGCCATGCATGTGCGTTACCAGATCGGAGGGAGGACATCCAGCCAAAACAGCACACTCCATCAGTGGTCCGGCGCGGCACCTCGGGACGTGGAGCGAGCACCCAAAACGGGGAAAAATGTGTCCGGCAGCAGAATTTTGGCGACGGAGTGCACTCCAGTCGAAATTTTTAGGGCGGCGCGAAGGAAAAGTTTCAGGTGTGCACTCTTCCCGCCGGTCCGGCGCCTGGTTTTAGGAAAAGGAATGCGCTCTGGTGATCACGCTAGCTCGGTCCGGCGTTCGATTTTAAGTGCAGGAGTCCGCTTTCGGGCCCTGCTGTACTTACAACTTACGCTGAGAACTTACCATGTATTGGTTTATTCTAGGAAGATATCAACTTTCAGGCAGGCGTCAGGCTGTTGTTGTTGATTCTGACACCGGACCTGGCGTCAGGCATCGAATTTTCCGCCGGCTTGACGTTCTTGCAAGTTGCAAACCACCATTGCACCAACAACCAGCCTGAAGCCGGAGGACTGCAGTACCAAATGTTGAATCATAATTGAACTGCTCCTACTTGTAGCCTAGCTACTAAGAGCTTCTACTAAGAGATGCTATAAAAAGTGCCACGTGTCCTACAACCAACGTAGCTCGTAGCACACTCCCAAAGTTGCCGTTGTCGATCCGTCGCAGCCTTTTGGCTGACAGAGCGCACTCGGCCATTTTTCACTTTGACTGGCGCCGGGCGGCGCGGTAGGCCAGACGAGGGAGGGCGCTATTGTGCGATTTTAGGGGGGGATGTCCCCCCTCCTGTTACTGAGTAGTTGTAAGGGTTTGGATGCGTGACCGCCATAGTGGGGCATTCATGTAATTAGAATGAATGCAGGCATTTTTGCCTGCGTGCAATTATTGCAATAGATTTAAATAATGACAAGCACAGCACTGTATGTTACAATTGGCAACATGGGTTTGATGGTTACTATGTACTATAACTAGTATTAAACTATCTAGAATATGACTAACGTCCCTTGCCTATTAGTATGGCAAGAGCTATACAATACAAGCAACGTGATCAAAAGCCGGAAATAAAAACAAGTGTAAACTTGTCACACTACAGCATGACATGCCCTTGTCCATGCTCGCATAAGCGTACTTACTTGCTTTGGCATTGTATGGGCATCACAAATTGAGTCACAGTTGTCTGCTGGAGGTTATGATATCCAATGAGATATCCCATACTCTGGGCAGCTGTAGTATAGCAGGTGCCATTCCTGCTCTTGAGCTGCACTTGAGGCGACCTATACTTGCACACCATCACTTTTGTCCCTCGTCCAGAGAGTGAAATGCCAATCATTTTTGTTTCGTCAGTGCTCGTCGTCTTCCCAGGACAGTCCGGAAGGTTTGTGCCAAGCACCATCAGTCGAAGAAAAACGATGACACATTGACCCTGTGTGACGTCCAGGCTTCCAGCTTGTCACCTTGTGGGCACATGCATGGCAATAGGCATGCACACCCAGTATGAGTGGCAGTTAAATTACATTGCAAACCTGGAATCGGTTGCTGCCTCACGCCATGGGGTTTACCTCCCAGGTCACGCGCCTCCTTCTGCGGCGCTGGGTGACCCAAAGACGGGAGACCCTGGCACGGGGCTCAACGATGCTGGCATCCGCCTCGGCGGGCCAGCTGGCTCCTGTGCCTGTGGCGAGGGCGGCATGTCGGGCTGCCCAAATGAGCTGAGAACATCTTCCGGCATGTCTGAAGAAGGGGCTGCAACCTGCCATGGGAAGGCGGGAGCCTCCGTCTCAGCACCGTGTGCTGGCATCTGCGTCGCCAACCGCGACGCCATCCCCGTCGCCGATGCATTTCGGCTGCGCGCCTCCCGGGGGGACAAAAGCGAGGGTGCCGCCGGCGACTGCGCCTCGATGGTGATGGCCACGTGGCGTGGCGACCCCGCTTCAGCGTCTCGCCCGCCTTCCGACGCCCTCGGCGACAGCAGCGACGAGCGGGCTTTGAGCGAGGGGCTTCGCGTGGTACTCGGCGAGCTGGCAAGCTCGCGGGCACGGCGCGGGGACGACATGGCCTCAATCTCTTCCAGCGTGTCGGCCATTGTGCTGGCGGACGCGCTGCCGGTTGACACCAGCGGCGAGATGACCCGCGGCTGGCCAGGGCGTGCGCGCACGAGCGGGCCCATGCTGGCCCCAGGTGACCCCGGTTGCGACCTGGGGGACCCTGGCATGCCCGATGATGCCAACGTGTCCACAAACACGCGCCCGATCTGGGCCGCCCGCTGCCGGTGGGTCGATGCCGCACGCATGGGCGATGCCGCCCTGCGCGCCACGGCCTGCCACATCTGCCGCGGCGACTCGGGTCTCCCGCCCGCCTGCTCCCCTCCCTCCTGTGTGCCTGCGGCCCTCGTGGCCCGCCTCACGCTGGGTGTGCGGCTCATCGACGCCTGCCGGGATAAAGACCTTCCATCCTCTGCCGCCACGGCTGCGTCGGCCGCTGCGGCGAGCGCCCCCTCCCTTTCCAGTCTCTGCGAGAGGTGGTACGCGGGCGGGACCTTGTACGAGCGGAACGACGACTTCTTGGGCGAGCGCCCGCTGCCGCTGGCCGAGGGGTCCGGGTTTGCCAGGTGGTACGCGGGGAAGAATTGCCGGTTCTCTTCCACTGTGGACGTCACGGGCGCGTCCCCTCCCAGCAGCTCCCATGTGGTCTCGGGCAGTGAGAGCCGCTCCTCGGCGGCCGCCTCGCGCTGCATGGCCGCGATCGTTTCGCCCAGCGTGATGAAGCTATGCCGCCGGCGCGGCGTGAAGGGGCCTTCCTCCGCCGTCGAGTCCACGCGCGCCAAGTCCCCGCCGCTGCGGGGAGCAACCGAGGGCGTGCGGGACGACCGCCCGGCGAGGGGCGTCCGCGGCTGCTCCACCCACGTCGCGCGCCGCAACGGCAGCCGCTGCGGGCTGGGCACCATGCCCAGCATGCCAAGCCGCTGCGTCGGGCTTGTTGCCATGGCCAGAGCGGTCGGCGACAGCGGCGGCGAGAGGGGCTCCACGGGCGACCGCACCTGCGCCGCCTCCACCCACGCGCGCCGAGCCTCTGCGGGCCGCATCAACGCGGTCAAACGCGCGCGCATGGACGCCCGTGTGTCCGCCCCGGCCCCGCCAGAATCTCTTGCTGCGCCGCCCGCCTCGCGGCCGGTACGAATAGGCCCCACCGTGGGCCCCGCGAGCCGTGCAGTGGTGGTGGAACCAGCCCCGGTGTTGGCGGACCGCATCACGCCCGTGCGGGGTTGCTGGGCACCCTGCCGCGAGCTGGACGGGACCTGCCCAAACTGTGGAGACGTCGCGCCCCCTGCGCGCTTGCCCGCTGCACCCTCGAGCACCGCGCCCACCGCCCGGGCCAACCGCCCGCTGGGCAGGGCGTCGGCGTCTCGGGCCATCTGCTCCTTGGCCTCGGCGAGGGCACGCTTGAGGGAGGAGAGGGAGACGAGGGTCGGGCCAGGGCGGTACCCGCGCAGGTTCAGCGCGGACGGGCTGGCCACCCCCACCGCGCGCGGGGAGGCTGGCCCTAACTGGGGAATCTCGGACCTCCGCCGCCCCTTCACCTTGACAGCGTGCGAGACCATCGAAAAGTGTGCGGCGGCCGCCACCTTGCGCCAGCGCGTGCGCAGCAAGCGGGATGCCGCGTCGGCCTCCCCTCTCGGCGTGGACGGCGACGAGAGAGGGGCCGCAGGGCGGAACAGTTGCGCGACCGAGCCGCGGCGAGGGCCCCGGCGCGGCGTCATCGCCAGTGCCGCAAACGCTGCCTTGCGCCACCTGGGCGTCACGCCAGGGCTGCGGGGGGTGGCGCTCCCCCCAGCCATGGGGCTGCTCACCCGGCGCGGCTTGCGCGCCTGCGAGGCGGGCGTCGCCGGCTGCGACGTGGCGCCACGTGTCATGCCCAGGAGGCCCCGCCAGCCACTCGACAGTCGCGGGGAGCGGTCCTTGGGAGTAATGCTCTTGGGAGTAACGGCCTTGGGGGTCACGCTCTTGGGCGAACGGCCCTTTGTGGCGGCCACAGCAGGGGACCGCCGTAAGGGGGACGGCGTGCCCGACTTGGCCCCCTTGGGCGTCTGCAGCGGGGGTGTCACCGTCCCCCGCTGCGGCACCGTGATGCGCAGGCCCTGGCCAATGCGAGACACTGCCGCCGCGAGCGACATGCCGGCTGCCGCCGCTGGCTGTGGCATTGGTGTCGGCGATTCCGCATCGCCGCGGCTTGGTCCTGCCGCACGGCCGGCACCCAAGTCTCCGCCACCATCCTCTTCATCCTCTTCATCCCGTGGATACCTCACCTTATCCATTTCATCACAAGGGGAGGGCACGCCCTCCTCCATTTCGGGCCCTTTGACCAGCGGTCGCCTGGGCGCGCCGAACGCCTTCTCAACTGCCTCATTCACCGCGTGGTGGAATGCCTTGGTGCGCACGCCGCGGCCTTCCGAGTCGTCGCTGTCGCCGGCCTCCTCAGCCTCCTCGCCAAACCGCGCGCCTGCCTCCTGCGGCGGTGACAGCGGCTGCGGGTAGAGCACCTTCTTGCCCTTGCCCTCGTACTTGGGCCGACTCAACCCGCGCCGCAGCTTGGGCACCTCTGCCATCATAGGAAGCGGCATCTCGTCGTCCTCCTCCAACACCTCGCCATCATCGCCCCAGGCGGACCGCATGGAACCCGAGGGGCCCGCGTCGCCAAACGAGTCGTTGGAGAAGGTCCGCAGCACGCCCTTGGAGCGCTTGCCCGCCCACTCGGACAGGGCAGGCCCTGCGCCCGCCCCGGTGGAGATTGAGCGCGCGTAGTCGTCGTATGTGCGCATGCTGCCGGGCACCCAGCCCATGTCGTGGGCCGACTGGAACGCGTGCCCGCCCGCCGTGCTCATCGGGGGCCCCATCGCACCCTCGTCCTCATCCCCCCACCCGAGCGGGAACGAGGACAGCCGGTCCATCTTGGCGCCAGATGCCGCGGCTCTCGGGATGGGGGCAGTGGGCGACCCGTCCTCCAGGCTGCCACCGTGGTACACCCGCCAGTCGCCCTCGGCCAGGTTGGGCGGGAGCTCCACCTCGCGGAAGATGAGGCGGTTGCGTTTGGCCTTCTGCGCCCACGCGAGCGCCATTGCCGCGCCGCCAAAGCCGAGCCGCCCGGGGCTTCCTTCGCTTGGCGACCCGTCGCCGTAGACCGGCGACGTCATCCCGACCTGCCCCTCCTCGTTCTCGTATCCCAACGGGAACATGGACACCTTGGTCGGCGACGGCGACTCGCCCTCCCCCTTGAGCTCCTCCTCTCTCTTCCTCTTCTTCCGCCGGCGACGCCACGCCAGAGCCAAGATCAACGGGCAGCAGCACACGCCGGCCACGAGGCCAATCATGCTGCCGGCTGCGGTGGCTGGGTTGGATAGTAGCTGCTGGATGCCGCCACTTTTGCCTCCATCGCCGCCTCCCTCGCCGCCGCCCCCTGTCCCAGGGGGGGAGGGCCCCCCGATGATGATGGGGGCGGGAGGCCGATTGACTAAAGGTGGTGGAGATGGCGGCGGGCTCCGTGGTGGCGGGGGTCGTGGCGATGGGGGTGGTGGCGGGAACGGGGGTGCTGGGGGCAGTGAAGGCGAAGGTGGTGGCGGTGATGGTGAAGGTGGTGGCGGTGATGGCGGCGGCGGTGGCGATGGCGGCGGTGGCGGTTGCGGCGGCGGTGGCTGAATCAGGACCACCGGGTCAAAGTCCATGACGATGTATGGATGGAACGAGAACCCGTTGGAGCCGTAGGGGGCCAGGCGCGAGCCCCGGAACGGGAACTTGCGTGCGAGCTCCGACGCACCGAGCGCGTCATCAGTCTCGATGATGATCACCAGCCCGAGCCGTTCCCGCACAAACCCGCGCCCGATGCTGACGCCCGCCCCTCGGATGGGCGGCTGTGCGACCGCGCGGTAGCGGCCGTCCCCCACGTGATCTGCGAACACAACCACGCCGGCGCCTGCTCCGCGGGCGTCCGCGCTGTCGTCCCGTGCGCCCACACTCAAGGTCATGTTGGCGTTGGCGGTCGCGTTGAGCTCAAAGCGCACTCGCGTTTGGACCGACGCGGGCATGCTGGCCGTGTTGAAGAGCTGCACTTCGATCACCATCGGCGCCAGCGTGTGCGCTGGCAGCCACAGCGACGCGTCGCCCAGCCAGCGGTACTTCTTGGCCACGTAGTTGACCAGGTAGCCCACGTCCACACCGTCCACCTGGCGAGGGCACAAGAGGAAATGCGTACCACACCCGCGATGCATGCGTGAGTCATGGCGAGCAGTCGGGATGGCAGGAGCGGAACGTTAAGGACCAATAGCCTCAATGTATCTGTAGCGGGGACAGCTACCGAGCAACCAACCAGCATCCAGGACGCAGGCATCCATTATTTACGAGATTCAGACACAAGATGGGTTGGCATCATCTTCTGAACAGTCTTGTATACATAATGGAAAAAGAGGAGAATGCAGATGGACAAGCAGACTGCATTTTCCAAAAGGCTTGATTGGGGGCTTTCTAAACTGACCGATGCTGCAAAAATCGCTGCGCCAACTCTACTAAACAACTTGCAACCACCACTTCCTCAGCCGTTGTTCCCTGTAACATGGAGAAGTAAGTAAAATGCATCCCAAATCCTGGAACGAGCCCCGCACCTCACAGAGAGGATACCTGGAACCAACCCCGCATCTCACGAGGATACCTGCAGTGCCTGCATGCCGCAACCCAACCCCTCGCGCTCACCTGACCATCCTTGGTCGGGTCCATCTGCGCCCGCTGATGTTGTGTGAGCGGGCCACCGCTCTCGGCGCCCACGTCAACGCCGACGAGGAACTTTTGGGCAAAGAGAATGTCCGCTGCCGTGGCCTCACAATCCCCATTGGCGTCGCCCAGGACAGGGCCGTCCCTGCACGCGGCGCCACCTGGCGACTGCAGCAGGCCTCGAGTGCGTGGTACCCGGCCCTCACGGCTGCCCCACTGGACATCTGCAGCCAGGGGCGAGAGTTCCCATGGAAAGAGGCGACGGGCCTTCAACGGTGCTCCCTCAGGTGAGTCTCCGTCAACGTGCCCAAGGCGGCTGTCGTTGCCGGCATCGTCGGGGCCAGGGGTGGAACCGCCTCCACGTCCCATGTGCGCCCCGGCATGGGTCGCCAGGCCACCAGCTGGCAACTGCCAGCTGTCACGATTTCTCAACTGCCAGCTGTCACGATCTCTCAACTGCCAGCCGTCACGATCCGGAACATCCCAGCTGGACAGGCCGCCCACGTCCAGCGGCCACGTGGATATTGATGACGTGTCATCCGCGCCCAGGTACCCCACCTCCAGGGCGTCCCTGCTGGCATCCAGGGGGACACCGGCGTGGGTCTGCAGCAACCGCCGGCCTTGCCCGGATGCCAGCACGGGCGCGAACCCAGTTCCCGCGTCGATCCGTCGCTCCGGCTCGGCGCCGTTGTCCCGGATCATCTCCTTGATCAGTCCGGTGACGGGCGTGAGCGTGATGCTTCCCGCCGGCACGCCCGCGTCCACCACTGCGCGCAGCGTGACGACGGCCAGCGTGAGCTCAGCCCCGGTCGCGCTGCTGTCGACTGCGCTGCCCAGCAGGAGCACCTCGTCGACCGGATCGTTGAGCGTGCACTGGAACCGTCCCAGCCAGTCGGGGCCCTGGGCGCAGGATTCGGCGCGGAAGACGTCCGGGTCAAACTCGAGGAAGACCTGCCACGCGAGCAGCCGCCCCGTGGCCGCGTTGACCCTCACGCCGACCGCCATGGTGTCCCCTCGTGCGAGCGGCGGGAACTGGAACCCAAAGCGCTGGCCCAGGTCCATGTCGCCCAGCGTGGGGTCCAGGTTGGGGATTACCTCGACCGCGTCGCCGACTGCGCCGCCAAACGCGTTGCTCTCGGCGCAGCGCGTGCGAGCGGTCAGCATCACCGAGGCCACGTGGTTCTCCCTGAGCGTGGCCAGGCCGCGCGCGCTGATGGCCACGCGGTCAGGCGCGCTGCTCTCAAATACCAGCAGCTCTGTAGGTGCGTCGAACCAGTTGAACAAGGGGCCGGCGATGTCCTCGTAGCGCGTCCCGTCGTCAAACACGATCGTGATCGAAAGCTGGACGGTACTGCCCCGCACACCCTTGAACGTGCCCTGCTCGAATACCGTGTTGATAATCACGGCCGTCGCGTTGGCCGACGGCGAGATAACCTCCATCGTCATGCTGGCGTCTCGCCCCGCAAACACGCCGACCACCCGGGAGGTCCCGAAGAAGGACCCCCCCGCGGGCACGAGCCGCCGCGCCACCCCGGTGCCGTCGTCCACAACGGCCAGCACGATGCCATTCTGCGACGTGAAGGCCGCGCGGGGGGAGACATCCACGCGGGCGCCATTGGTCAGCACCATGATCAGCTCGGCGGTCGCCCGCTGGAACTGGCCCGTGCAACCCAGCAGCTGGCGGAGCACGTCGGTTGGTGCCATGCCGGGGAAGGGCGGGTACGGCCACACGCGCATCTCGAGGCTAGCATACCCGACCGCGGTGAGGGTCACGGTGACGGGGGGCAGGTTCGGCGCGATGCCTGGGAGCGTGACGTTGACAGCGACTGGTCCCAGGGACAAGGACCCGTCCCTGCCTGCGACGACCAGCCGCGTCTCGTTACCGCCGCCGATGGGAAGCCGCCCCACCGTGGCGATGCCCCCCCCCGTGACGATGCTTGCAACCACGCGCGGGTCGTTGGAGAAGTCGCGCACGCTCCCGTCGGCAAAAGTGACAAGCACGGAGAGCTGTGAGCTCGTGGGCAGCGTTCCCGTCTGCGCGGCGGGGTCGGCGGCCGGCGTGAACACGCCACTTGTAACCGTCACACGGATGGAGACCGCGGGGGAGAGCTCCACGTCCACGGGCGCGCTGCCGACCGCCACGTTCGAGTACACGCTCTCGCCCCCAGGGCACAGGCTGCCGGAGCCCCAACTGGCCTCCACCAGAAGCCCGCACTGCGAGGTGGCGCCGGGGAGCACGGTCACCTGGAGCGGGTCGTCGGTGACGACCCCCAGGGTGCCCTGGCCGGTGCCGGCCACGCGCGCGGAGAGGCCATCAGCGCGCGTGAGCTCGTAGCCGGTGACGCCATCGGTGAAGGACGCAAAGGCAAACACGTACGCGGAGGTGCCCTCGGCGGTGAGCCGCTGCAGCAATGTCACACGGAACGTGACCAGGCCGGTGGAAGGGTTGGTACTGACCGCGGAGCCAGCTGTGCCGGCGGTGGTCCCTGTGGCGTTTGCCAGCATCACGCTGTCCCACCGTGCATGCGAGACTGCCACCAGGGATAGCCGGGTCACGTTCACGGGGACATCGGTGACGTCGAGTAGCAGCAAGGGCGGGGTCACCGTCACGCTGCGCGAGCTCAACGTGCCAGATGGCAGCGCGAGGGAGAGCACGGACGTGCCCCGCGCCACGCCCGCAGCAAACGGGTGTGCCCGCACCGCCCGCTGCTGGTCACTGTAGCGAATCGCCACCACGCTGGCATTGGACGAGACGACAGTGACAAAGGGGGTCACGTCGACGTCGCGGGTCAGCACAGGCAGGCCCGTGCCGCCAAAACGTGCACTCACATGGACGCGTGTGCGCTGGTATACAGCAGCACGGCAGTCCGTGGGCGAGACCAGGCCCCAGATGCGGTTCAGCTGTGTGTCATCCGCACCCCACGTGACGGTGGATGGGAACCACACACGCAGGGGGAGCGCGGTGCCATGCCCCCCCGCGGTCACCTGCACCAGCACCGACGCGGTGCCACGGACCGCGGCCGCTGTGGCGGATGCCATGCACGCGGTGGCCGTCGTGGAGAGGGTCAGCACCTCGGCATCGGCGGCCTGGGAGAAGCGGCAGGTGGCCGAGGTCGGCGCCACCGCCACGTCAGCGCGCTCCGGGTTGTTGAGCACGCGGAAGATGGTTATGCTGGCACTCGCGTTGCTGGCCCCCAGCACAGCCAGGTTGAAGAGCTCGGATGGGGACGCGTACGCGTACACGCCGACCGCGTCCTCCGGCAGTACCTGGAGTAATGGTGTGAGGGGGGGGGGGCGTCAAAGGGCCAGGTTAAGGAATGGAATGGAAACATGCCGGGGGTGGGGAGGAGGGTCAGGAGGGGCGGCAGGGACAGGGGGTAACGATGCCAAGGGCACGGCCAGCAGGCGAACAAGAGAAACAAGAGAACAAGAGAACAAGAGAACAAGAGAACAAGAGAACAAGAGAACAAGAGAACAAGAGAACAAGAGAACAAGAGAACAAGAGAACAAGAGAACAAGAGAACAAGAGAACAAGACAACAAGAGAACAAGAGAACAAGAGAACAAGAGAACAAGAGAACAAGAGAACAAGAGAACAAGAGAACAAGAGAACAAGAGAACAAGAGAACAAGAGAACAAGAGAACAAGAGAACAAGAGAACAAGAGAACAAGAGAACAAGAGAACAAGAGAACAAGAGAACAACAGGAGAACAAGAGAACAAGAGAACAAGAGAACAAGAGAACAAGAGAACAGAGAACGAGAGAACAAGAGAACAAGAGAACAAGAGAACAAGAGAACAAGAGAACAAGAGAACAAGAGAACAAGAGAACAAGAGAACAAGAGAACAAGAGAACAAGAGAACAAGAGAACAAGAGAACAGGAGAACAAGAGAACAAGAGAACAAGGGAACAAGAGAACAAGAGAACAAGAGAACAAGAGAACAAGAGAACAAGAGAACAAGAGAACAAGAGAACAAGAGAACAAGAGAACAAGAGAACAAGAGAACAAGAGAACAAGAGAACAAGAGAACAAGAGAACAAGAGAACAAGAGAACAGAGAACAAGAGAACAAGAGAACAGAGAACAGAGAACAAGAGAACAAGAGAACAAGAGAACAAGAGAACAAGAGAACAAGAGAACAAGAGAACAAGAGAACAAGAGAACAAGAGAACAAGAGAACAAGAGAACAAGAGAACAAGAGAACAAGAGAACAAGAGAACAAGAGAACAAGAGAACAAGAGAACAAGAGAACAAGAGAACAAGAGAACAAGAGAACAAGAGAACAAGAGAACAAGAGAACAAGAGAACAAGAGAACAAGAGAACAAGAGAACAAGAGAACAAGAGAACAAGAGAACAAGAGAACAAGAGAACAAGAGAACAAGAGAACAAGAGAACAAGAGAACAAGAGAACAAGAGAACAAGAGAACAAGAGAACAAGAGAACAAGAGAACAAGAGAACAAGAGAACAAGAGAACAGGAGAACAAGAGAACAAGAGAACAAGAGAACAAGAGAACAAGAGAACAAGAGAACAAGAGAACAAGAGAACAAGAGAACAAGAGAACAAGAGAACAAGAGAACAAGAGAACAAGAGAACAAGAGAACAAGAGAACAAGAGAACAAGAGAACAAGAGAACAAGAGAACAAGAGAACAAGAGAACAAGAGAACAAGAGAACAAGAGAACAAGGGAACAAGAGAACAAGAGAACAAGAGAACAAGAGAACAAGAGAACAAGAGAACAAGAGAACAAGAGAACAAGAGAACAAGAGAACAAGAGAACAAGAGAACAAGAGAACAAGAGAACAAGAGAACAAGAGAACAAGAGAACAAGAGAACAAGAGAACAAGAGAACAAGAGAACAGGAGAACAGAGAACAAGAGAACAAGAGAACAAGAGAACAAGAGAACAAGAGAACAAGAGAACAAGAGAACAAGAGAACAAGAGAACAAGAGAACAAGAGAACAAGAGAACAAGAGAACAAGAGAACAAGAGAACAAGAGAACAAGAGAACAAGAGAACAAGAGAACAAAGAACAAGAGAACAAGAGAACAAGAGAACAAGAGAACAAGAGAACAAGAGAACAGAGAACGAGAACAGAGAACAGAGAACAAGAGAACAAGAGAACAAGAGAACAAGAGAACAAGAGAACAAGAGAACAAGAGAACAAGAGAACAAGAGAACAAGAGAACAAGAGAACAAGAGAACAAGAGAACAAGAGAACAAGAGAACAAGAGAACAAGAGAACAAGAGAACAAGAGAACAAGAGAACAAGAGAACAAGAGAACAAGAGAACAAGAGAACAAGAGAACAAGAGAACAAGAGAACAAGAGAACAAGAGAACAAGAGAACAAGAGAACAAGAGAACAAGAGAACAAGAGAACAAGAGAACAAGAGAACAAGAGAACAAGAGAAGAAGAGAGGGGATGCCAATTACGTGATTCATCCGTCGCTATGCTTGGCAACTGCTCACGCGACGCAGAAGCGACGCAAAACAAATGCAAGAAGCGATGCGGAAAGTGACACGAAAGGTGGCGCGCGCCGCAGACTGCTGAGATTGAGGACGGCCATGACTGACTGCGGCCATGAGAGTCACGCCCATTTCGAGCCTTGATGGGATCCATGCCTAGTCATGAGAGCCAGGGATGGCCACATGTGAGTGCGACTCGTCATGGAGCAGCCGCTTAAAGAAACAACAGTTCGCACAGCATTTCAGTACACACGACCATGTGTCATTAGCCGTTCCCCCCCCCGCTCACATGCAGGCTGCCGTTGAGGTGGTTTCCATCCCGCCCATCGTGGACGACTGCGGGCGTGTCCTCCACAAACTTGAAGTTGGCGACGTTGACCAGGTCCCGCACGAGGCACGAAAGCGCGTCCGCCCGCAGGCCCGTCGCGTTGGTCGCCCGCACACGCAAGGTGACGTATGCCATCGGGACAGAGGAGCCCGCGGTGGCACCTGCGGGCTGGCCCGGCGCAATTCCACTTGTCACCGCCGAGACGAGCCCCCTCGCCCCGTCGATCGCATCATTCACCGCCGCCGTGTTGAAACGGGCGTCCGTGTCCACGCGCGCCACCTCCAGGAGGCTGGCGTCGTAAGAGAGTTCAAATCGCCACACGCTCAGCTCGTACGCGCCCGTCGCCGCCGCCAGGGACACCTGGAAGGTATCCCCCGGGAAACGTGGGCTCTTGGGAAGGCTCATGACCACGCCCATGTCCGGCGGGGGCCCATACACCGGCACGCGCGTCACCGCCACGTTCAGCGCGGGCCCCCGCAGCGTGCCTTCCACGTCATTAAATCGCGCGGCGCCGCCTGGCCCGTAAAATGCGTACACAGTGATGGTTGCCAGCGCGTCGGCGGTCGGTGAGAACCACCCGGCCGGCGCACTGGTCACACAGTTGCCCAGACCGGTGGCAGCCAGGGGGGACGTGCAGGCCGAATCGAGGACCAGGCCCGGGTCTGTGGCCCCCGCGTCACTCGCCGGGCTGCGCGTGGCGTGCACGCGCACGGACAAGCCCGCCGTCAGCACCTGCCCACTCCCTACAGGGTCCCGCAGCTGGTAGCGGAGCGAGAGGGAGGATGAGTCCACGTAGACCGTGCGCGTGCGCAAGATGACGAGGAGCTCGCCCGCTGGGGACCGCTCGGTGGTGAGAGCGGGGCCCGCCGGCGCCAGAATTACCGGGGCCGACGCGATCCCTATCGCTGTCGCCCCGCGGGCGAGGCCCATGAGCGTGCGAGGTTGGACCGGGGACCCAGGGGCTTGACTCGAGAGGAGCGCGACGTCTTGCTCAAAGGTGCCCACGCTCGCGTTGGGCTGTCTCAGCCCTCCGCCGCTGGTAACGGGGAATCCCGCGCTCCCGGGCAGTAAAGACAGCATGAGCTCGGCCGCAAATGTGAGACGCGCGCCCCCGTCATCGGGACCACCCGCCAAGCAGAGGTTGCCTGTTTGAACGGGAGGGCGCAGCAGGTGGCACACACCCTCATCGTCGGCCTCCCATCCCAAAGCGCACACGTCGCACGCATCTCCCGCATACCCCACCAAGCAGTCACACACGCCCGACGCTCGCACGCACGCGCCGCGCGCCGTGCCGCCGCATTCCGTGCCCCTCTGGGAGTGGAGCGGGCACGCCTGCCATGGATAGGGGCAGTCGGCCACGCAGCAAGAGGTCGACGGCCGCTCCCCACCCACCACCGGCAGAGCCTGCCAGGGCTCCTGCGCGCTGCTGCACAGCTCGCCCAGCTCACACACGCCGTTGCCGCACAGCGACACGGGCACGGCCGACAGAATGGTCAGAATGGATGACGTGCTGCTTTCCGCGCCGGTCGAGGCCGCACGCTCCAGCAGGCGAAGAACTTCCAGCATGTCCACGCCACCGGAGCCGGAGCCCGGCTGGCTGATGGTGAGATTCACCACGACAACCACCTGGGAAGGACCACTGGTGCCGGGGGAAGGCGGGGACGATGGAGGCGGGGACGGCATGCCGTAAGCCAACGTGTACGGGTCAAGGAAGCTGATCACCGCCAGCAACTCCGCAGGAAGCAGCGCCAACGATGCCAGATCCGACTGCAGGGCCGAAGCCAACAGGGCGGCGGCCGAGCCGGGGCCTTGGCCACCGTACACCAACTCCTGCATGCTCGCAAGAGGGGGCTCACCCTCCCCAGGCGCCGGCAGACGCAGCTCCAGCAACACCGAAGCACCACAGCTGGAATGCACGCCGTCGCACACCCCACAAAAGTCCAGGCTGCCGCTCGCGCAGCACACTCCGCCCGCGTCCAGCACGCCGGGCGGAGCGCACGGACGATACAGCACGTCCACCACGGACGCAGCGCCGCCGCAGATGCCCTGGGCGTCCAGCGACGAGGGAGGCACGCAGCAATGGCCCTCGCGGTCGAGCAACGGCATGCGCAGCGCGCCCTCACTCACCATGCCCTCGCCACAGCAAAAGCCGTCCACGTCCACAACCGAGACGCAGCACTGCCCAGCGCCATCCACGCGGTCGCCCGGAGAGCACTGGGGAGGGATCTGGCAAAGCGTGCCCTGCCAGCCACCCCCGCACAAGCACACACCCAACGCGCGGTTACAGCCGCCATGGCCAGAGCACACGGGCTCCGGCTGGCCGAGGCAAAAGTCGGCGGGCGTGCAGGGTTCGGAGCTGCAGCTGTCCTCGGACACGGGCTCCACCAGGCCACACCCGGCATCGCCTGGGCCGGCCACGAACGGGAGACCGTCCTCGCCCACGCAAGAGACCGACCGCACGCGCGTGCCGCCGCCGCAGACGCTGCTGCAGCTGCCCCAAGGACCCGCCTCCCACGCCGCAAGACTGCACGCCAGCGAGTTGCACGACCTCTCTTCGGACAGCGACGCCGCAAACGCGACGCCCCCACAATACCCGTCCTCCACCACGTACAAGCCCAGGCCGACCATGTACGTGAAGCTGCCGGCGGCAGACGCCGCATCGGCAAGCGCGGTCACGCAGCGCACCTCACGACGCGAGGAGCCCGCACCCCCGCACGCGGAACTGCACGCCTCCCAGCCTCCCACCAGCCAGAAGTAGTCGCTGGAAACGCAGGCGCTGGATGCCAAGGTGCTGCAGTTGCCCGCGTCGTACTCCACGCTCACCAGCTGGGAGCTTGGGAGCAGATGCCAGCAGAAGCTCGGCAACAGAGGCAGACCGTACGTCTCCAACGTGCATTGCAAGATGCCGATCTGATCCCCGCCGTGCACCCCCTCTGACGGAACGCTGCACAGCTGGCTGCACCCGCTCTCGGCTGCGGCCGTCACGGCCACGTCCTCCGCACAAGGCAGCGCCTGCGCGCATGCCTGCACGCTCTCTGGCCGGCTTCCAAAGCAAAGATCATCCGCTACGATGGCTCCCTCGGTGGTTAGACAGAGCACGGAGCGGGTCTGCATTATGTGACCATGGAGGCACCAAAGCAGGGGCAAGAGAGGCAAGCACAGGGCAATCGTGCAAGATGGCCGGGGGTTCTGGGCTGAGTAAGTGTGATTGTTAGGCACCGTCTGTCTCCTCTTTGAATGGGCACATTTTCTATCAGGCGTATATCTACAAGCCTATATACAAGCTTAGTTGATCTAGAGTTTTCATATGCGTGAAAGGCATCCGTTAGCATGTACGCTCTCTCTGTCAAGTCGTCATTTACCAGGCGCGTAATATGGGCAAGTTTTGTGAGGCCGGTTGATACCTTTGATGTAAGATGTGGGAGCATGGGGTAGTAGCTGGGTCATTGCATGTCAACTTTACCATGTACCGGCATTCTTGCAGGTTGCCTTTTCTTGATCTCAAGAGCTGTTTGGCAACTGCACAAGTGGGCTCTTGTGCTCACCCACTACCTGGACTAGCAAGATCATACGTGTATGGCAATGTGGCGCTCAGCGCAAGTCACAAGCCTTTGCAGTAGCCAGCAACAGCCTGTCACTTACCCAGCCAGTGAAGTTCATGTGTTGGGCATCGCCTCCATTTAACTAAGTAGGCCAGCCCGGGAGAGCCACTCAGCCTAGCTGAAAGCCCCCCTACAGCATGCTAGGATCAGACCTAAAAGCACGCGTTAGTCCTCCCCAACCTCCCCGGAGACTTGTCTTCAACTGTGTACCAGGAATGCAACCAGCATTATAGTTCTCCAACATACCTCTAAGCTCAACTAGGCAAGCGTCAAGGCAGCCATGGCAGGACAGGTCTTTCAGCTGAGGCTATCTGACGCTTGGGAACAGCAGCCACATACCTGATAAGGCGCATGGCATGGGCCCATGCAATCAGACCATTCCGAGGTCACGAAAAATAAAATGTCCCGCGTGTCCGATGGCGGCGGGGGTGGAGCCTGGAACGGGGGAGGGGGCAAAGGGTGGGATGGGGTTGGCGGGGGTGGTGATGGTGGGGGTGGTGCAGGTGGAGGTAGGGGTGGGGCTGGTGAAGGTGGTGGTGGTGGTGAAGGTGGAGGTGGTGGTGGGGAAGGTGGTGGTGGTGGGAAGGTGGAGGTAGGGATGGTGGGGGTGAAGGTGGAGGTGGTGGTGGTGGCGGGGAAGGTGGTGGTGGGGGGGAAGGTGGAGGTGGGGGGGGAGGTGGCGATGGTGGAGGTGGAAACAAAGGAGGCGTTGATGGAGTAATGGGGATGGGTGGTGGTGGCGGTGAAGGTGGGGGTGGGGGTGGGGCTGGTGAAGGTGGTGGTGGCGGTGAAGGTGGGGGTGGGGTGGGGGTGGTGAAGGTGGAGGTGGTGGTGAAGGTGGAGGTAGGGATGGTGGGGGTGAAGGTGGAGGTGGTGGTGGTGGCGGGGAAGGTGGTGGGGGGGGGAAGGTGGAGGTGGGAGGGGAGGTGGCGATGGTGGAGGTGGGGACAAAGGAGGCGTTGATGGAGTAATGGGGACAGGTGGGGGGGGAGGTGAAGGTGGGGTTGGGGGTGGGGCTGGTGAAGGTGGTGGTGGCGGTGAAGGTGGGGGTGGGGGGGGGGGTGGTGAAGGTGGAGGTGGTGGTGAAGGTGGAGGTAGGGATGGTGGCGGTGAAGGTGGAGGTGGTGGTAGTGGCGGGGAAGGTGGTGGTGGTGGGGAAGGTGGAGGTGGGGGGGGAGGTGGCGATGGTGGAGGTGGGGACAAAGGAGGCGTTGATGGAGTAATGGGGACAGGTGGGGGGGAGGTGAAGGTGGGGTTGGGGGTGGGGCTGGTGAAGGTGGTGGTGGCGGTGAAGGTGGAGGTGGTGGTGGGGGGTGAAGGTGGAGGTGGTGGTGAAGGTGGAGGTAGGGATGGTGGGGGTGAAGGTGGAGGTGGTGGTGGTGGCGGGGAAGGTGGTGGGGGGGGGCAGGTGGAGGTGGGGGGGAGGTGGCGATGGTGGAGGTGGGGACAAAGGAGGCGTTGATGGAGTAAAGGGGACAGGTGGGGGGGAGGTGAAGGTGGGGGTGGGGGTGGGGCTGGTGAAGGTGGTGGTGGTGGTGAAGGTGGAGGTGGTGGTGGGGAAGGTGGTGGTGGTGGGAAGGTGGAGGTAGGGATGGTGGGGGTGAAGGTGGAGGTGGTGGTGGTGGCGGGGAAGGTGGTGGTGGGGGGAAGGTGGAGGTGGGGGGGGAGGTGGCGATGGTGGAGGTGGGGACAAAGGAGGCGTTGATGGAGTAATGGGGACAGGTGGGGGGGGAGGTGAAGGTGGGGTTGGGGGTGGGGCTGGTGAAGGTGGTGGTGGTGGTGAAAGTGGAGGTGGTGGTGGTGGTGGGGAAGGTGGTGGTGGGGGGAAGGTGGAGGTGGGGGGGGAGGTGGCGATGGTGCAGGTGGGGACAAAGGAGGCGTGGCTGGAGTCATGGGGACAGGTGGTGGGGGTGGTGAAGGTGGAGGTGGTGGTGAAGGTGGAGGTGGGGGTGGGGGTGGTGAAGGTGGAGCTCGGGGTGGTGGCGGTGATGGTGGCGCTGATGGTGAAGGTGGGGGGGAGGGGGGTAATGGGAAAAGAGGGGCAGGTGGTGGGGGAGGTGATGGTGGAGGAGGGGGTGAAGGCGGAGGCGGTAATGGTGGCGTGGCAGGTTGGGGGGGCGGTGATGGTGGAGGAGGGGGTGAAGGCGGAGGCGGTAACGGTGGCGCTGATGGTGAAGGTGGGGGGGAAGAGGGGGGTAATGGGAAAAGAGGGGCAGGTGGTGGGGAGGTGATGGTGGAGGAGGGGTGAACGCAGAGGCGGTAACGGTGGCGCTGATGGTAAAGGTGGGGGGAAGAGGGGGTAACGGGAAACGGGGGGCAGGTGGTCGGGGAGGTGATGGTGGAGGAGGGGATGAAGGCGGAGGCGGTAACGGTGGCGCTGATGGGAAAGGTGGGGGGGAAGAGGGGGGTAACGGGAAACGGGGGGCAGGTGGTCGGGGAGGTGATGGTGGAGGAGGAGGTAAAGGCGGAGGTGGTAATGGTGGCGCTGAGGGTGAGGGTGGGGGGGAAGAGGGGGGTAATGGGAAAAGAGGGGATGGTGGTCGGGGAGGTGATGGTGGAGGAGGAGGTGAAGGCGGAGGCGGTAACGGTGGCGCTGATGGTGAGGGTGGGGGGGAAGAGGGGAGTAATGGGAAAAGAGGGGCAGGTGGTCGGGGAGGTGATGGTGGAGGAGGGGGTGAAGGCGGAGGCGGTAACGGTGGCACTGATGGTAAAGGTGGGGGGGAAGAAGGGGGTAATGGGAAACGGGGGGCAGGTGGTCGGGGAGGTGATGGTGGAGGAGGAGGTGAAGGCGGAGGTGGTAATGGTGGCGCTGATGGTGAAGGTGGGGGGAGGGGTGATGGTGGAGGAGGGGGTAAAGGTAAAGGCGGTAATGGTGGCGCTGAGGGTGAAGGTGGGGGAGAAGAGGGGGTAATGGGAAAAGAGGGGCAGGTGGTGGGGGAGGTGATGGTGGAGGAGGGGGTGAAGGTGGAGGCGGTAACGGTGGCGCTGAGGGTGAAGGTGGGGGGAAGAGGGGGTAATGGGAAAAGGGGGCAGGTGGGGGGGAGGTGATGGTGGAGGAGGGGGTGAAGGCCGAGGCGGTAATGGTGGCGCTGATGGTGAAGGTGGGGGGGAAGAGGGGGTAATGGGAAAAGAGGGGCAGGTGGTGGATGAGGTGATGGTGGAGGAGGGGGTGAAGGCGGAGGCGGTAATGGTGGCGGTGATGGTGAAGGTGGGGGGAAAGAGGGGGGTAATGGGAAAAGAGGGGATGGTGGTGGGGGCGGTGATGGTGGAGGAGGGGGTGAAGGCAGAGGCGGTAACGGTGGCGCTGATGGTGAAGGTGGGGGAGAAGAGGGGGTAATGGGAAAAGAGGGGCAGGTGGTGGGGGAGGTGATGGTGGAGGAGGGGGTGAAGGTGGAGGCGGTAACGTGGCGCTGAGGGTGAAGGTGGGGGGAAGAGGGGGGTAATGGGAAAAGAGGGGCAGGTGGTGGGGGAGGTGATGGTGGAGGAGGGGGTGAAGGCGGAGGCGGTAATGGTGGCGCTGATGGTGAAGGTGGGGGGAAAGAGGGGGGTAATGGGAAAAGAGGGGCAGGTGGTGGGGGAGGTGATGGTGGAGGAGGGGGTGAAGGCCGAGGCGGTAATGGTGGCGCTGATGGTGAAGGTGGGGGGGAAGAGGGGGTAATGGGAAAAGAGGGGCAGGTGGGGGGGAGGTGATGGTGGAGGAGGGGGTGAAGGCCGAGGCGGTAATGGTGGCGCTGATGGTGAAGGTGGGGGGAAGAGGGGGGTAATGGGAAAAGAGGGGCAGGTGGGGGGGAGGTGATGGTGGAGGAGGGGGTGAAGGCCGAGGCGGTAATGGTGGCGCTGATGGTGAAGGTGGGGGGAAGAGGGGGGTAATGGGAAAAGAGGGGCAGGTGGTGGGGTGGTGATGGTGGAGGAGGGGGTGAAGGTGGAGGCGGTAACGGTGGCGCTGAGGGTGAAGGTGGGGGGAAGAGGGGGTAATGGGAAAAGAGGGGCAGGTGGTGGATGAGGTGATGGTGGAGGAGGGGGTGAAGGGGGAGGCGGTAATGGTGGCGGTGATGGTGAAGGTGGGGGGAAAGAGGGGGGTAATGGGAAAAGAGGGGCAGGTGGTGGGGGCGGTGATGGTGGAGGAGGGGATGAAGGCAGAGGCGGTAATGGTGGCGCTGATGGTGAAGGTGGGGGGGAAGAGGGGGGTAATGGGAAAAGAGGGGCAGGCGGTGGGGGAGGTGATGGTGGAGGAGGGGATGAAGGCAGAGGCGGTAATGGTGGCGCTGATGGTGAAGGTGGGGGGGAAGAGGGGGGTAATGGGAAAAGAGGGGCAGGTGGTGGGGGAGGTGATGGTGGAGGAGGGGGTGAAGGCAGAGGCGGTAATTTTGGCGTTGATGGCAACTGGGGGGCAGATGGACTTGATGGCGGTGAGGCAGGCTGTGGAGGTGGCGGCAATAACGGGCGCGTTGGAGGTAGGTGAGGAGAATCCGGTGCTGGAGGCCGTGGTGGAGGTGAGGGAGACAAAGGCGAGGTAGGCAAAGGTGGTGGTGGAGGCGATGACGGAGGCGATGGCAAAAGGGGCACAGGTGGAGAAGGTGACGAGGGGAAGGCAGGCCGCGGTGGTGGCATTAAGGGAGGCGACGAAGGTAACAACGGGGGCGGGGGGTAGCGAGGGCTCCATGGGAAGAGGAGGTGGCGATGGCGGCAGCGGGGGCCGCAGCAGGTGGCACACACCCTCATCGCCGGCCTCCCATCCCAAAGCGCACACCTCGCACGCATCTCCCGCATACCCCACCAAGCAGTCACACACGCCCGACGCTCGCACGCACGCGCCGCGCGCCGTGCCGCCGCATTCCGTGCCCCTCTGGGAGTGGAGCGGGCACGCCTGCCATGGATAGGGGCAGTCGGCCACGCAGCAAGAGGTCGACAGCCGCTCCCCACCCACCACCGGCAGAGCCTGCCAGGGCTCCTGCGCGCTGCTGCACAGCTCGCCCAGCTCACACACGCCGTTGCCGCACAGCGACACGGGCACGGCCGACAGAATGGTCAGAATGGATGACGTGCTGCTTTCCGCGCCGGTCGAGGCCGCACGCTCCAGCAGGCGAAGAACTTCCAGCATGTCCACGCCACCGGAGCCGGAGCCCGGCTGGCTGATGGTGAGATTCACCACGACAACCACCTGGGAAGGACCACTGGTGCCGGGGGAAGGCGGGGACGATGGAGGCGGGGACGGCATGCCGTAAGCCAACGTGTACGGGTCAAGGAAGCTGATCACCGCCAGCAACTCCGCAGGAAGCAGCGCCAACGATGCCAGATCCGACTGCAGGGCCGAAGCCAACAGGGCGGCGGCCGAGCCGGGGCCTTGGCCACCGTACACCAACTCCTGCATGCTCGCAAGAGGGGGCTCACCCTCCCCAGGCGCCGGCAGACGCAGCTCCAGCAACACAGAAGCACCACAGCTGGAATGCACGCCGTCGCACACCCCACAAAAGTCCAGGCTGCCGCTCGCGCAGCACACTCCGCCGGCGTCCAGCACGCCGGGCGGAGCGCACGGACGATACAGCACGTCCACCACGGACGCAGCGCCACCGCAGATGCCCTGGGCGTCCAGCGACGAGGGAGGCACGCAGCAATGGCCCTCGCGGTCGAGCAACGGCATGCGCAGCGCGCCCTCACTCACCATGCCCTCGCCACAGCAAAAGCCGTCCACGTCCACAACCGAGACGCAGCACTGCCCAGCGCCATCCACGCGGTCGCCCGGAGAGCACTGGGGAGGGATCTGGCAAAGCGTGCCCTGCCAGCCACCCCCGCACAAGCACACACCCAACGCGCGGTTACAGCCGCCATGGCCAGAGCACACGGGCTCCGGCTGGCCGAGGCAAAAGTCGGCGGGCGTGCAGGGTTCGGAGCTGCAGCTGTCCTCGGACACGGGCTCCACCGGGCCACACCCGGCATCGCCTGGGCCGGCCACGAACGGGAGACCGTCCTCGCCCACGCAAGAGACCGACCGCACACGCGTGCCGCCGCCGCAGACGCTGCTGCAGCTGCCCCAAGGACCCGCCTCCCACGCCGCAAGACTGCACGCCAGCGAGTTGCACGACCTCTCTTCGGACAGCGACGCCGCGAACGCGAGCCCCCACAATACCCGTCCTCCACCACGTACAAGCCCAGGCCGACCATGTACGTGAAGCTGCCGGCGGCAGACGCCGCATCGGCAAGCGCGGTCACGCAGCGCACCTCACGACGCGAGGAGCCCGCACCCCCGCACGCGGAACTGCACGCCTCCCAGCCTCCCACCAGCCAGAAGTACTCGCTGGAAACGCAGGCGCTAGATGCCAAGGTGCTGCAGTTGCCCGCGTCGTACTCCACGCTCACCAGCTGGGAGCTTGGGAGCAGATGCCAGCAGAAGCTCGGCAACAGAGGCAGACCGTACGTCTCCAACGTGCATTGCAAGATGCCGATCTGATCCCCGCCGTGCACCCCCTCTGACGGAACGCTGCACAGCTGGCTGCACCCGCTCTCGGCTGCGGCCGTCACGGCCACGTCCTCCGCACAAGGCAGCGCCTGCGCGCATGCCTGCACGCTGTCCGGGCGAGGCCCCGTGCAAAAGTCGTCCGCCACAAAGGCACCTTGGCTGGACAGGCAGAACACCGAACGCGACTGCGCGTACGTCACAACACGGGCAAACAAGGGTGCAGCAGGCAAGGCGACAAGCCGGTTCCCACAGCGGAGTCAGCCACAAGATTGCGTGACAAACAGCTTTGTCCAGCCCCAACATTCCCAACATGGACAGGCAAGCCGCAAGACGGCGAATTCCAACAAACAACGCAACAGGCTACGCAAGCAGGGTACGTGACCAGCAGCAAACATAGGAGGAACCGCATCCACAAGAATGGCAACGAGAGAGGAACCCTGCCAGTCTGCACACCCACCTGGTAGGGCATCGAGCAAGGGCCCATGCACTCCGACCACTCCGAGGTGATGAAAGGCAGCGAACCAGGAGGAGGAGGAGGAGGCGGCGCCAGAGGAGGTCCAGGTGGGAGTGGGGGGGCAGCGGAGGCAGAGGGGGCGATGGCGGCGGCGGGGGCCGCAGCAGGTGGCACACACCCTCATCGTCGGCCTCCCATCCCAAAGCGCACACGTCGCACGCATCTCCCGCATACCCCACCAAGCAGTCACACACGCCCGACGCTCGCACGCACGCGCCGCGCGCCATGCCGCCGCATTCCGTGCCCCTCTGGGAGTGGAGCGGGCACGCCTGCCATGGATAGGGGCAGTCGGCCACGCAGCAAGAGGTCGACAGCCGCTCCCCACCCACCACCGGCAGAGCCTGCCAGGGCTCCTGCGCGCTGCTGCACAGCTCGCCCAGCTCACACACGCCGTTGCCGCACAGCGACACGGGCACGGCCGACAGAATGGTCAGAACGGATGACGTGCTGCTTTCCGCGCCGGTCGAGGCCGCACGCTCCAGCAGGCGAAGAACTTCCAGCATGTCCACGCCACCGGAGCCGGAGCCCGGCTGGCTGATGGTGAGATTCACCACGACAACCACCTGGGAAGGACCACTGGTGCCGGGGGAAGGCGGGGACGATGGAGGCGGGGACGGCATGCCGTAAGCCAACGTGTACGGGTCAAGGAAGCTGATCACCGCCAGCAACTCCGCAGGAAGCAGCGCCAACGATGCCAGATCCGACTGCAGGGCCGAAGCCAACAGGGCGGCGGCCGAGCCGGGGCCTTGGCCACCGTACACCAACTCCTGCATGCTCGCAAGAGGGGGCTCACCCTCCCCAGGCGCCGGCAGACGCAGCTCCAGCAACACAGAAGCACCACAGCTGGAATGCACGCCGTCGCACACCCCACAAAAGTCCAGGCTGCCGCTCGCGCAGCACACTCCGCCGGCGTCCAGCACGCCGGGCGGAGCGCACGGACGATACAGCACGTCCACCACGGACGCAGCGCCACCGCAGATGCCCTGGGCGTCCAGCGACGAGGGAGGCACGCAGCAATGGCCCTCGCGGTCGAGCAACGGCATGCGCAGCGCGCCCTCACTCACCATGCCCTCGCCACAGCAAAAGCCGTCCACGTCCACAACCGAGACGCAGCACTGCCCAGCGCCATCCACGCGGTCGCCCGGAGAGCACTGGGGAGGGATCTGGCAAAGCGTGCCCTGCCAGCCACCCCGCACAAGCACACACCCAACGCGCGGTTACAGCCGCCATGGCCAGAGCACACGGGCTCCGGCTGGCCGAGGCAAAAGTCGGCGGGCGTGCAGGGTTCGGAGCTGCAGCTGTCCTCGGACACGGGCTCCACCGGGCCACACCCGGCATCGCCTGGGCCGGCCACGAACGGGAGACCGTCCTCGCCCACGCAAGAGACCGACCGCACACGCGTGCCGCCGCCGCAGACGCTGCTGCAGCTGCCCCAAGGACCCGCCTCCCACGCCGCAAGACTGCACGCCAGCGAGTTGCACGACCTCTCTTCGGACAGCGACGCCGCGAACGCGATGCCCCCACAATACCCGTCCTCCACCACGTACAAGCCCAGGCCGACCATGTACGTGAAGCTGCCGGCGGCAGACGCCGCATCGGCAAGCGCGGTCACGCAGCGCACCTCACGACGCGAGGAGCCCGCACCCCCGCACGCGGAACTGCACGCCTCCCAGCCTCCCACCAGCCAGAAGTACTCGCTGGAAACGCAGGCGCTGGATGCCAAGGTGCTGCAGTTGCCCGCGTCGTACTCCACGCTCACCAGCTGGGAGCTTGGGAGCAGATGCCAGCAGAAGCTCGGCAACAGAGGCAGACCGTACGTCTCCAACGTGCATTGCAAGATGCCGATCTGATCCCCGCCGTGCACCCCCTCTGACGGAACGCTGCACAGCTGGCTGCACCCGCTCTCGGCTGCGGCCGTCACGGCCACGTCCTCCGCACAAGGCAGCGCCTGCGCGCATGCCTGCACGCTGTCCGGGCGAGGCCCCGTGCAAAAGTCGTCCGCCACAAAGGCACCTTGGCTGGACAGGCAGAACACCGAACGCGACTGCGCGTACGTCACAACACGGGCAAACAAGGGTGCAGCAGGCAAGGCGACAAGCCGGTTCCCACAGCGGAGTCAGCCACAAGATTGCGTGACAAACAGCTTTGTCCAGCCCCAACATTCCCAACATGGACAGGCAAGCCGCAAGACGGCGAATTCCAACAAACAACGCAACAGGCTACGCAAGCAGGGTACGTGACCAGCAGCAAACATAGGAGGAACCGCATCCACAAGAATGGCAACGAGAGAGGAACCCTGCCAGTCTGCACACCCACCTGGTAGGGCATCGAGCAAGGGCCCATGCACTCCGACCACTCCGAGGTGATGAAAGGCAGCGAACCAGGAGGAGGAGGAGGAGGCGGCGCCAGAGGAGGTCCAGGTGGGAGTGGGGGGGCCAGCGGAGGCAGAGGGGGCGATGGCGGCGGCGGGGGCCGCAGCAGGTGGCACACACCCTCATCGTCGGCCTCCCATCCCAAAGCGCACACGTCGCACGCATCTCCCGCATACCCCACCAAGCAGTCACACACGCCCGACGCTCGCACGCACGCGCCGCGCGCCATGCCGCCGCATTCCGTGCCCCTCTGGGAGTGGAGCGGGCACGCCTGCCATGGATAGGGGCAGTCGGCCACGCAGCAAGAGGTCGACAGCCGCTCCCCACCCACCACCGGCAGAGCCTGCCAGGGCTCCTGCGCGCTGCTGCACAGCTCGCCCAGCTCACACACGCCGTTGCCGCACAGCGACACGGGCACGGCCGACAGAATGGTCAGAACGGATGACGTGCTGCTTTCCGCGCCGGTCGAGGCCGCACGCTCCAGCAGGCGAAGAACTTCCAGCATGTCCACGCCACCGGAGCCGGAGCCCGGCTGGCTGATGGTGAGATTCACCACGACAACCACCTGGGAAGGACCACTGGTGCCGGGGGAAGGCGGGGACGATGGAGGCGGGGACGGCATGCCGTAAGCCAACGTGTACGGGTCAAGGAAGCTGATCACCGCCAGCAACTCCGCAGGAAGCAGCGCCAACGATGCCAGATCCGACTGCAGGGCCGAAGCCAACAGGGCGGCGGCCGAGCCGGGGCCTTGGCCACCGTACACCAACTCCTGCATGCTCGCAAGAGGGGGCTCACCCTCCCCAGGCGCCGGCAGACGCAGCTCCAGCAACACAGAAGCACCACAGCTGGAATGCACGCCGTCGCACACCCCACAAAAGTCCAGGCTGCCGCTCGCGCAGCACACTCCGCCGGCGTCCAGCACGCCGGGCGGAGCGCACGGACGATACAGCACGTCCACCACGGACGCAGCGCCACCGCAGATGCCCTGGGCGTCCAGCGACGAGGGAGGCACGCAGCAATGGCCCTCGCGGTCGAGCAACGGCATGCGCAGCGCGCCCTCACTCACCATGCCCTCGCCACAGCAAAAGCCGTCCACGTCCACAACCGAGACGCAGCACTGCCCAGCGCCATCCACGCGGTCGCCCGGAGAGCACTGGGGAGGGATCTGGCAAAGCGTGCCCTGCCAGCCACCCCCGCACAAGCACACACCCAACGCGCGGTTACAGCCGCCATGGCCAGAGCACACGGGCTCCGGCTGGCCGAGGCAAAAGTCGGCGGGCGTGCAGGGTTCGGAGCTGCAGCTGTCCTCGGACACGGGCTCCACCGGGCCACACCCGGCATCGCCTGGGCCGGCCACGAACGGGAGACCGTCCTCGCCCACGCAAGAGACCGACCGCACACGCGTGCCGCCGCCGCAGACGCTGCTGCAGCTGCCCCAAGGACCCGCCTCCCACGCCGCAAGACTGCACGCCAGCGAGTTGCACGACCTCTCTTCGGACAGCGACGCCGCGAACGCGATGCCCCCACAATACCCGTCCTCCACCACGTACAAGCCCAGGCCGACCATGTACGTGAAGCTGCCGGCGGCAGACGCCGCATCGGCAAGCGCGGTCACGCAGCGCACCTCACGACGCGAGGAGCCCGCACCCCCGCACGCGGAACTGCACGCCTCCCAGCCTCCCACCAGCCAGAAGTACTCGCTGGAAACGCAGGCGCTGGATGCCAAGGTGCTGCAGTTGCCCGCGTCGTACTCCACGCTCACCAGCTGGGAGCTTGGGAGCAGATGCCAGCAGAAGCTCGGCAACAGAGGCAGACCGTACGTCTCCAACGTGCATTGCAAGATGCCGATCTGATCCCCGCCGTGCACCCCCTCTGACGGAACGCTGCACAGCTGGCTGCACCCGCTCTCGGCTGCGGCCGTCACGGCCACGTCCTCCGCACAAGGCAGCGCCTGCGCGCATGCCTGCACGCTGTCCGGGCGAGGCCCCGTGCAAAAGTCGTCCGCCACAAAGGCACCTTGGCTGGACAGGCAGAACACCGAACGCGACTGCGCGTACGTCACAACACGGGCAAACAAGGGTGCAGCAGGCAAGGCGACAAGCCGGTTCCCACAGCGGAGTCAGCCACAAGATTGCGTGACAAACAGCTTTGTCCAGCCTCAACCTTCCCAACATGGACAGGCAAGCCGCAAGAAGGCGAATTCCAACAAACAACGCAACAGGCTACGCAAGCAGGGTACGTGACCAGCAGCAAACATAGGCGGAACCGCATCCACAAGAATGGCAACGAGAGAGGAACCCTGCCAGTCTGCACACCCACCTGGTAGGGCATCGAGCAAGGGCCCATGCACTCCGACCACTCCGAGGTGATGAAAGGCAGCGAACCAGGAGGAGGAGGAGGAGGCGGCGCCAGAGGAGGTCCAGGTGGGAGTGGGGGGGCCAGCGGAGGCAGAGGGGGCGATGGCGGCGGCGGGGGCCGCAGCAGGTGGCACACACCCTCATCGTCGGCCTCCCATCCCAAAGCGCACACGTCGCACGCATCTCCCGCATACCCCACCAAGCAGTCACACACGCCCGACGCTCGCACGCACGCGCCGCGCGCCGTGCCGCCGCATTCCGTGCCCCTCTGGGAGTGGAGCGGGCACGCCTGCCATGGATAGGGGCAGTCGGCCACGCAGCAAGAGGTCGACAGCCGCTCCCCACCCACCACCGGCAGAGCCTGCCAGGGCTCCTGCGCGCTGCTGCACAGCTCGCCCAGCTCGCACACGCCGTTGCCGCACAGCGACACGGGCACGGCCGACAGAATGGTCAGAATGGATGACGTGCTGCTTTCCGCGCCGGTCGAGGCCGCACGCTCCAGCAGGCGAAGAACTTCCAGCATGTCCACGCCACCGGAGCCGGAGCCCGGCTGGCTGATGGTGAGATTCACCACGACAACCACCTGGGAAGGACCACTGGTGCCGGGGGAAGGCGGGGACGATGGAGGCGGGGACGGCATGCCGAAAGCCAACGTGTACGGGTCAAGGAAGCTGATCACCGCCAGCAACTCCGCAGGAAGCAGCGCCAACGATGCCAGATCCGACTGCAGGGCCGAAGCCAACAGGGCGGCGGCCGAGCCGGGGCCTTGGCCACCGTACACCAACTCCTGCATGCTCGCAAGAGGGGGCTCACCCTCCCCAGGCGCCGGCAGACGCAGCTCCAGCAACACCGAAGCACCACAGCTGGAATGCACGCCGTCGCACACCCCACAAAAGTCCAGGCTGCCGCTCGCGCAGCACACTCCGCCCGCGTCCAGCACGCCGGGCGGAGCGCACGGACGATACAGCACGTCCACCACGGACGCAGCGCCGCCGCAGATGCCCTGGGCGTCCAGCGACGAGGGAGGCACGCAGCAATGGCCCTCGCGGTCGAGCAACGGCATGCGCAGCGCGCCCTCACTCACCATGCCCTCGCCACAGCAAAAGCCGTCCACGTCCACAACCGAGACGCAGCACTGCCCAGCGCCATCCACGCGGTCGCCCGGAGAGCACTGGGGAGGGATCTGGCAAAGCGTGCCCTGCCAGCCACCCCCGCACAAGCACACACCCAACGCGCGTTACAGCCGCCATGGCCAGAGCACACGGGCTCCGGCTGGCCGAGGCAAAAGTCGGCGGGCGTGCAGGGTTCGGAGCTGCAGCTGTCCTCGGACACGGGCTCCACCGGGCCACACCCGGCATCGCCTGGGCCGGCCACGAACGGGAGACCGTCCTCGCCCACGCAAGAGACCGACCGCACACGCGTGCCGCCGCCGCAGACGCTGCTGCAGCTGCCCCAAGGACCCGCCTCCCACGCCGCAAGACTGCACGCCAGCGAGTTGCACGACCTCTCTTCGGACAGCGACGCCGCAAACGCGACGCCCCCACAATACCCGTCCTCCACCACGTACAAGCCCAGGCCGACCATGTACGTGAAGCTGCCGGCGGCAGACGCCGCATCGGCAAGCGCGGTCACGCAGCGCACCTCACGACGCGAGGAGCCCGCACCCCCGCACGCGGAACTGCACGCCTCCCAGCCTCCCACCAGCCAGAAGTACTCGCTGGAAACGCAGGCGCTGGATGCCAAGGTGCTGCAGTTGCCCGCGTCGTACTCCACGCTCACCAGCTGGGAGCTTGGGAGCAGATGCCAGCAGAAGCTCGGCAACAGAGGCAGACCGTACGTCTCCAACGTGCATTGCAAGATGCCGATCTGATCCCCGCCGTGCACCCCCTCTGACGGAACGCTGCACAGCTGGCTGCACCCGCTCTCGGCTGCGGCCGTCACGGCCACGTCCTCCGCACAAGGCAGCGCCTGCGCGCATGCCTGCACGCTGTCCGGGCGAGGCCCCGTGCAAAAGTCGTCCGCCACAAAGGCACCTTGGCTGGACAGGCAGAACACCGAACGCGACTGCGCGTACGTCACAACACGGGCAAACAAGGGTGCAGCAGGCAAGGCGACAAGCCGGTTCCCACAGCGGAGTCAGCCACAAGATTGCGTGACAAACAGCTTTGTCCAGCCTCAACCTTCCCAACATGGACAGGCAAGCCGCAAGAAGGCGAATTCCAACAAACAACGCAACAGGCTACGCAAGCAGGGTACGTGACCAGCAGCAAACATAGGCGGAACTGCATCCACAAGAATGGCAACGAGAGAGGAACCCTGCCAGTCTGCACACCCACCTGGTAGGGCATCGAGCAAGGGCCCATGCACTCCGACCACTCCGAGGTGATGAAAGGCAGCGAACCAGGAGGAGGAGGAGGAGGCGGCGCCAGAGGAGGTCCAGGTGGGAGTGGGGGGGCCAGCGGAGGCAGAGGGGGCGATGGCGGCGGCGGGGGCCGCAGCAGGTGGCACACACCCTCATCGTCGGCCTCCCATCCCAAAGCGCACACGTCGCACGCATCTCCCGCATACCCCACCAAGCAGTCACACACGCCCGACGCTCGCACGCACGCGCCGCGCGCCGTGCCGCCGCATTCCGTGCCCCTCTGGGAGTGGAGCGGGCACGCCTGCCATGGATAGGGGCAGTCGGCCACGCAGCAAGAGGTCGACAGCCGCTCCCCACCCACCACCGGCAGAGCCTGCCAGGGCTCCTGCGCGCTGCTGCACAGCTCGCCCAGCTCGCACACGCCGTTGCCGCACAGCGACACGGGCACGGCCGACAGAATGGTCAGAATGGATGACGTGCTGCTTTCCGCGCCGGTCGAGGCCGCACGCTCCAGCAGGCGAAGAACTTCCAGCATGTCCACGCCACCGGAGCCGGAGCCCGGCTGGCTGATGGTGAGATTCACCACGACAACCACCTGGGAAGGACCACTGGTGCCGGGGGAAGGCGGGGACGATGGAGGCGGGGACGGCATGCCGAAAGCCAACGTGTACGGGTCAAGGAAGCTGATCACCGCCAGCAACTCCGCAGGAAGCAGCGCCAACGATGCCAGATCCGACTGCAGGGCCGAAGCCAACAGGGCGGCGGCCGAGCCGGGGCCTTGGCCACCGTACACCAACTCCTGCATGCTCGAAGAGGGGCTCACCCTCCCCAGGCGCCGGCAGACGCAGCTCCAGCAACACCGAAGCACCACAGCTGGAATGCACGCCGTCGCACACCCCACAAAAGTCCAGGCTGCCGCTCGCGCAGCACACTCCGCCCGCGTCCAGCACGCCGGGCGGAGCGCACGGACGATACAGCACGTCCACCACGGACGCAGCGCCGCCGCAGATGCCCTGGGCGTCCAGCGACGAGGGAGGCACGCAGCAATGGCCCTCGCGGTCGAGCAACGGCATGCGCAGCGCGCCCTCACTCACCATGCCCTCGCCACAGCAAAAGCCGTCCACGTCCACAACCGAGACGCAGCACTGCCCAGCGCCATCCACGCGGTCGCCCGGAGAGCACTGGGGAGGGATCTGGCAAAGCGTGCCCTGCCAGCCACCCCCGCACAAGCACACACCCAACGCGCGGTTACAGCCGCCATGGCCAGAGCACACGGGCTCCGGCTGGCCGAGGCAAAAGTCGGCGGGCGTGCAGGGTTCGGAGCTGCAGCTGTCCTCGGACACGGGCTCCACCGGGCCACACCCGGCATCGCCTGGGCCGGCCACGAACGGGAGACCGTCCTCGCCCACGCAAGAGACCGACCGCACACGCGTGCCGCCGCCGCAGACGCTGCTGCAGCTGCCCCAAGGACCCGCCTCCCACGCCGCAAGACTGCACGCCAGCGAGTTGCACGACCTCTCTTCGGACAGCGACGCCGCAAACGCGACGCCCCCACAATACCCGTCCTCCACCACGTACAAGCCCAGGCTGACCATGTACGTGAAGCTGCCGGCGGCAGACGCCGCATCGGCAAGCGCGGTCACGCAGCGCACCTCACGACGCGAGGAGCCCGCACCCCCGCACGCGGAACTGCACGCCTCCCAGCCTCCCACCAGCCAGAAGTACTCGCTGGAAACGCAGGCGCTAGATGCCAAGGTGCTGCAGTTGCCCGCGTCGTACTCCACGCTCACCAGCTGGGAGCTTGGGAGCAGATGCCAGCAGAAGCTCGGCAACAGAGGCAGACCGTACGTCTCCAACGTGCATTGCAAGATGCCGATCTGATCCCCGCCGTGCACCCCCTCTGACGGAACGCTGCACAGCTGGCTGCACCCGCTCTCGGCCGCGGCCGTCACGGCCACGTCCTCCGCACAAGGCAGCGCCTGCGCGCATGCCTGCACGCTGTCCGGGCGAGGCCCCGTGCAAAAGTCGTCCGCCACAAAGGCACCTTGGCTGGACAGGCAGAACACCGAACGCGACTGCGCGTACGTCACAACACGGGCAAACAAGGGTGCAGCAGGCAAGGCGACAAGCCGGTTCCCACAGCGGAGTCAGCCACAAGATTGCGTGACAAACAGCTTTGTCCAGCCTCAACATTCCCAATATGGACAGGCAAGCCGCAAGACGGCGGATTCCAACAAACAACGCAACAGGCTACGCAAGCAGGGTACGTGACCAACAGCAAACATAGGAGGAACCGCATCCACAAGAATGGCAACGAGAGAGGAACCCTGCCAGTCTGCACACCCACCTGGTAGGGCATCGTGCAAGGGCCCATGCACTCCGACCACTCCGAGGTGATGAAAGGCAGCGAACCAGGAGGAGGAGGTGGCGGTGGCGGAAGTGGTGGTGGGGCCATGGGGGGTGGCAGCGGTGTGGGGGGAGGGGTTGTCGGTAAAGGTGGAGGTGGTGGTGGTGGTGGCGGTGGTATTGGCGGTAGAGGTGGAAGAAATATGGGCGGTCGAGGCGGGGATACGGGGGAGGATGGGGGCGGAGGAGGAGGAGGCCGAAGGGGTGGCAGATGTGGAGGCATTTCTGGAGGTGGCAAGGGCGGGGGTGGCGGAGGGGCCCCTAGAGGGGGCAACGGCGGTGGATGGGGCGGTGGGATGGGGGCGGGGGGGGGGGAAGCGTTGGAAGTGGATGAGGGGGCGGTGGCAAAGGTGGTGGTGGAGGCAGAGGGGGCGGAGGAAAAGGCTGCAGAGGAACAAGTGGCAGCGGTGGAGGAGGTTGAGGCAGTGATGGCGGAGGTGGTGCAGGCGGGGGGGGTGGCAGGGGCGGGGGAGGGAGGGGGATTAAGGGCATCGGCGGGGGTGGGGTCGGGGGCGGAGGGGGAGGTAGTGGGGGGTATTGGGGGGGGGCGCAGGAAGCAGGGGTGGGTCCGGGGGCAGAGGAAACGGCAGGGGGGGAGGGGAAGGTGGGGTTGGCTGTGGGGGAGGTGGAGCAGGTAGTTGTGGAGGTGGAGGAGGTGGAGGTGGAGGTGGAGGTGGAGGTGGAGGTGGAGGTGGAGGTGGAGGTGGAGGTGGAGGTGGAGGTGGAGGTGGAGGTGGAGGTGGAGGTGGAGGTGGAGGTGGAGGTGGAGGTGGAGGTGGAGGTGGAGGTGGAGGTGGAGGTGGAGGTGGAGGTGGAGGTGGAGGTGGAGGTGGAGGTGGAGGTGGAGGTGGAGGTGGAGGTGGAGGTGGAGGTGGAGGTGGAGGTGGAGGTGGAGGTGGAGGTGGAGGTGGAGGTGGAGGTGGAGGTGGAGGTGGAGGTGGAGGTGGAGGTGGAGGTGGAGGTGGAGGTGGAGGTGGAGGTGGAGGTGGAGGTGGAGGTGGAGGTGGAGGTGGAGGTGGAGGTGGAGGTGGAGGTGGAGGTGGAGGTGGAGGTGGAGGTGGAGGTGGAGGTGGAGGTGGAGGTGGAGGTGGTGGAGGTGGAGGTGGAGGTAAAGGTGAAGGTAAAGGTGGAGGTGGAGGTGGAGGTGGCTGTGGGGGTGACGGTGGAGGTGGAGGTGGAGGTGGCTGTGGGGGTGACGGTGGAGGTGGAGGTGGAGGTGGGGACACCTCGGGCGAAAGCGGAGGGAATGGTAAGGGGGGCGGTGGCGGGGGAGAAGGGGAGGGGTGGAAGGGGGGAAGGGGGGAAGGGGGGAAGGGGGGGAAGGGGGGAAGGGGGGGAAGGGGGGAAGGGGGGAAGGGGGGAAGGGGGGGAAGGGGGGGAAGGGGGGGGGCGGAAGGAGGTGGCGGGGGAGGCGCCGGGGAAGGCGGCGGTGTACGCGGAGGGGGCGGAGGGGGGGAGGCGGGGGGGGAGGAGGAGAGGAGGGGGCAGGGAAACGAGGTGGCGGTAGTGGTGGTGGCACGGGCGGCGGGGTGGAGGGCGGCGGGGGCGGCGGGGCGCGGAGGCTGGGGCGGCGGGCGGCGGCGGGGGAGTGGGGGCGGGGAGGGGTGGAGGTGGCAGTGGAGGCGGGGGCGAAGGGGGGAGGGCGGAGGGGGGAGGAGGGGGGTAGGTGGGGAGGGTTTGGCGGGGGGTAAGTGGAGGAGGGGGGCGGTGGTGGAGGAGGCGGGGTGGTGTGGCAGAGGCGAGGGGGGCGGCGCGCGAGGGCAGCAGCACTGGTGGCGGTGGGGAGTAGGCGGCGGCGGGGGATAAGGTGGCGGTGGTGGCGGTAGAGATGGGGGTGGGGTGTGGCGGCGGAAGAGGTGGTGGAGTGGAGGGCGAGGAGGGGGGAAGTGGGGTGGGGAGGAGTGGGGGTGGGGGTGGCGGGGGGGGAGTGAATGGGGTGGGGGTGGGGGCGGGGGGGAGTGGGTGGGGGTGGGGATGGGGGGAGAAGGGAAGGAAGAGGAGGAGGGGGCGGAGGGCGGGGCGGGGGAGGTGGCAGAGGGGAGGGGGGAGGGGGGGGGGGGAGGGGGAGAGGGGGGGAGGGGAGGGAGAGGGGGGGGGAGGAGGAGGGGGCGGAGGCGGGGGCGGGGGGGAGTGGCAGAGGGGAGGGGGGGTAGGGGGGGGGTGGGGTAGGGGGAGAGGGGGTAGGGGAGGGAGAGGGGGGGAAGAGGTTGCGGGGAAGGCGCCGGGGAAGGCGGCGGTGGATGCGGAGGGCTTGGAGGGGGAGGCGGCGGGGGGAGGAGGAGGCGGCGGGGAGCAGGGAAACGAGGTGGCGGTGTGGTGGTGGCAGGGGCGGCGGGGCGGCAGGGGCGGCAGGGCGGTGGGGCTGTGGTTGCGGCGGAGGCGGGGCGGCGGGGGAGGCGGCGGGGAGGGGGGGCGGTTGAAGGGGTGGATGCGGCAGTGGAGGCGGGGCAGAGGGGGGGGGAGGGGAGGGGAAGGGGGGGGGGGGGGGGATGGGGTGGCGGAGTGGGGGAGGAGGGGTGGAGGAGGGGGGGAAGGGGGAGGGTTCGGCGGCGGGGGAAGTACAGGAGGGGGGCGGCGGTGGAGGAGCGGGGTGGTGTGGCATAGGGGGCGGGGGGCGGCGGCGAGGCAGCAGCGCTGGGGGTGGCGGGGGAGGAGGCGGAGGGGAGATAAGGCGGTGGCGGGTAGCGGGTAGCGTTGAGGGTGGGGCGGGGGGCGGCGGAAAAGGCGGTGGAAGTGGGAGATGGAGGGTGGGGGAAGAAGTGCGTGGGAGCAGTGGTGGATTGTGTTGGTGGGGGGAGAAGGAAAGGAGGAGGTGTGGAAGGGCGGCGGAGGCGGTGG
>RPFO01001432.1:0-59169 GCA_009746045.1 Mesostigma viride
CTCTCCCTCTCCCTCTCCCTCTCCCTCTCCTCTCCCTCTCCTCTCCCTCTCCCTCTCCCTCTCCCTCTCCCTCTCCCTCTCCCTCTCCCTCTCCCTCTCCCTCTCCCTCTCCTCTCCCTCTCTCTCCCTCTCCCTCTCCTCTCCCTCTCCCTCTCCCTCTCCCTCTCCCTCTCCCTCTCCTCTCCCTCTCCCTCTCCCTCTCCCTCTCTCTCCCTCTCCCTCTCCCTCTCCCTCTCCCTCTCCTCTCCCTCTCCTCTCCCTCTCCTCTCCCTCTCCCTCTCCCTCTCCTCTCCTCTCCCTCTCCCTCTCCCTCTCCCTCTCCCTCTCCCTCTCCCTCTCCTCTCTCTCCCTCTCCTCTCCCTCTCCTCTCCCTCTCCCTCTCCCCTCCCTCTCCCTCTCCCTCTCCCTCTCCCTCTCCCTCTCCCTCTCCCTCTCCCTCTCCCTCTCCCTCTCCCTCTCCCTCTCCCTCTCCCTCTCCCTCTCCCTCTCCTCTCCTCTCCCTCTCCCTCTCCCTCTCCCTCTCCCTCTCCTCTCCCTCTCCCTCTCCTCTCCCTCTCCCTCTCCCTCTCCCTCTCCCTCTCCTCTCCCTCTCCCTCTCCCTCTCCCTCTCCCTCTCCCTCTCCTCTCCCTCTCCCTCTCCCCTCCTCTCCCTCTCCTCTCCCTCTCCCTCTCCCTCTCCTCCCTCCTCCCTCCCTCCCTCCCTCCCTCCCTCCTCCTCCCTCCCTCCCTCTCCCTCTCTCCTCTCTCTCTCTCTCTCTCTCTCTCTCTCTCTCTCTCTCTCTCTCTCTCTCTCTCTCTCTCTCTCTCTCTCTCTCTCTCTCTCTCTCTCTCTCTCTCTCTCTCCTCTCTCCCCCTCTCTCTCTCTCTCTCCCTCCCTCTCTCTCTCCCTCTCTCTCCCTCTCCCTCTTACCCCCCCCCCTTTTACAAACACCATAATTCTGCCAACGTCACTCTTCCTGGACCGTGTGATAGTTACGCCCGCCGTCGTTTCTTGTCTTACTGGAAGAGCACATGACCAACATTGGTTGTGCTAGTTACGCCCGCCGTCGTTTCTTTTGCCTTTTCGATGTCGAAATATATCTCGGGAAAGATGCACCCCCGTCAGTTAACTTGTCATCTTGTAAGCTCAATCTTTCCATGATAGTTACGCCCGCCGTCGTTTCTTTTGCATCTTCGATGTCGAAGTGTTTGTCGTGAAAGTTGCATCCCCGTCAGCTTCTTGTAAGATCAATGTTTCATGATAGTTACGCCCGCCGTCGTTTCTTTTTTATTTTCGATGTCGAAGAATATGTCGTGAAAGTTGCAGCGCGTTCGTGTCCATTGTGATCTTGTGATATCAAAGTTTCCCATGATAGTTACGCCCGCCGTCGTTTCTGTTGCTTCTCGTTCGTTTAAAATATCTAATGAAGTTTTTACCATCGTTCACCTAAAACAAATTACTTTAAATCTGCACCCGTTAAACCACACCCCCCTCGAAATGACTCCATGGTTGCAGAACAAATGTCAGAAGAAGAACAAAAAAAATGCTTCGGAAACCACAAGCGCAAAAGGAAAGCCGATGACAATTTAGAGACCCTCTCGGAGGATGTGCCGGAGTTGGTTTCTTCGGATGACGAGTTTGAATACTCAAAAACATCAGGGGGACAAGTTCTTGAGAAAGCATGGAAGGTGTTTGTGACAAACGCGTTTGTGGAATGGATAAAAAAAAACTATTCCGAGGAATAGTAACTTGTTATTATAAAATAATAAATTAATGTTTATGAATTTTTTTGTTCGTTTTTTCCCTGAAAAAGATGGAGTCCGAGATCGTGAATGAAGTCTACGGAAGCGTCCTTCAAAACGTTTTCAAACAAGTTCGCTTTCTGTCGCGTGTCATATTCGAGGAAGTTCGAGTCGCGCAGGAGAGGACAGGCCGCCACTTGGCCGTTTTATTGGCGTTTGATTCGTTCAGCCAAATGGAGAGAATTATGTACGCCCAGCTAGCTGATATGAACTTCTGTATTCAAGAGGGTTTTTTCAGACCACAGATGGATCTAAGAGTGCCCATAGACCCAAGGACGGAGTTCCGCCTTTTGGTGTCGTTCATTACAAAGGGGCCAAAGATAGAGTTGGGGGAAGAGGAAGGGGCTCAGCTTGGGTGCACCTACGGGCGCGCATTTTACCCGAATGTTACGCATTCTCTGCGCGTGAGGGCTGATGCATGTGTAGGGGCAGTACCCCTCAACATGAACTTTTTCTTGCTCTCTGACCCGATCGTGAGGGATGGGGATCGCATGCGTAGTACGCGAAAGTGCTCCAAGGAGGGGTGTGGGTGCGAAACAGGACCTCATATCAAGTGGTGTAGAGGATGTAGGGATGCCAGATATTGCAGTGAGGAGTGCCAGCGTGCGGACTGGAGTAGGCATAAGGATAGATGCGAACGTCTGAGGCAAGCGAGGGAGGTGCTGGCAGGGGTGAAGTGGGGGGTTAACGTGACGACGATACTGGATAAAACTATGGGGTCTGATGTCGACTTCTCCTTCAACTTCCACGACGGCTCTGCCTCTTAGAAAAACTTGAAATGTAGAGTAATAACTTGTTTATATGATGTTATATTTAATGTTTAATGTTTAATGTTTATAACGTATCATTTTCCTCCTACGCGCAGGAAATGGTGGAGGTTAAGGAGAGTTTGGCCAAAAGGCAAAGGACCGACACACTTCGACATAATGGAAGGAGTCTTCCATTGTACATCAAAAAAATAGTCGAGGATTACTGGCTCGCTTCCGACTCGACTCCTCGTCCGAGTCCGGTGATACCGGACAGTGTCAAAGTCTGGAAGGTTTCAGCACATCAATCGCACATTGAATAGATAATGTTTTATCGCCATATTGCTGTTCGACAAGTTGCGCCTTGGGGCGTTTCTTTGCGCCAAATTTAAACCTTCGTATTAATAAACAAGTACAATAAAAAAATTTCAAAACGTTTTTTGAATTTTATTTTCCGGGGCCGGTATGTTATCGTAACTTGTCGCAGATGTCCGGTTCGACGGAAGATTCGTCCGATTCGTCTAGTCACCTCCTGATGGAGGATTGGCAACGACTTCAACAACACCAAGCGGTTGCCACTGTCATTCAGAGTGTTGCTCGCTCAATAGGGGCGCCGCGCAAGTGTGATGTGTCCACTTGCAAGAAAACCGCTCTCGGATTTGACTTGTATTGCCGAAAGCACGAAGAACATTCTCGTCACATCGAAAATGCCCTCAGTCGCGGACTTGGAATGGCGGGCGCCCTCGGACCTGGATTGGCGGGGGGGGCCCTGCGACTTCGCCTGGACATGACTGTCGGAGAGGTCGTGGGTGTAAATTTTGATTTCACCAGGGGAGACGAGTACTTCCTTGAAGATTGGATAGTCAAAGACTCCGCGACAGGTGCGGACTTGGCAAAGGGAGGCTACGTTGCCGGCGCCCAAGAAAATGGTTGGAGTAGCTTGAGATGCTTTTTGATGACGACACCTTTTGCCGACTCGCGTGACACGGATGTAAGCGAACTTTATCGGCGTATGTGTTTTGCACTCGCCGACATTCCGCTGATAACTCAACGAGAGTTCGATTTTCGCGTGGAAACAAAAGCCAAAGCGATTGTATCCGGCGTGAAGGCGATTGTGGAGGAGGAGCAGGATTCTCTGTGTGCAGAGTATTTGGAGAGAGTGGCCCCGATGAAGACGAGGAGGTCCGAAATCTATCCTGACACCGGCAACAAGGAGGCAAAGTTGGTGGCCGCCAAAGAAGAGATGTTCGCTCGTGTCGATGAAATGGCGGCGAAAGAGGTTCCGAGAGTTCGCTCGATCGGTTGTTGCAAAACCTGCAGAGAGTGGAACGAGTCGCGGGACAGTCTATATTGATATGAGTTGCGCCCGCCGGCGTTTCTCTGGTCTTGAATGCCCCCCCTCTACATACACATTATATTGTCTGGACATTCGTATGTAGTGACAATCGTAGTCGATGTGATTGCCATTCGTTTGTACGTAGAAAGTGGTTGTTGAGGAAGTTGCGCCCCAGGGCGTTTCTTTGTTGCATTTTCTTCAAATTTTAGCTCGCATAAATAGATGAAGATGACTTAATAAATGCCAGTTTTTTTTAATAATATAAACTACTCGCGGCCGGTATGTTCTGGTTTCGCAGATGTCCAGTCTGACGGTCGACATAAGGGGACGTCCATATCAGGACGCTGTTTTCCGGATTTTTGAGAAGGATCCCGAAAAGAAGTGCCGGGATAGGAAATGTAAAAAGCTGTCAATTACCGACATGGGTCTGTGTGGGGAACACATCGTAGCTTTTGGAAAGGACATGATTTCCCGTCATTTGCAACAATACGTTGACAACAATTGTGTGGGAGGGGCGCAGATGGACGTCCTTCTTGAGGATGGAGTGGACGGAGCCAAAAGGGCTGTAATTCGGCTGTCGGAAATGGATGATGACAAAGAGGACGTGAACATTCGCCTTAAGAGGCACGACGATAACACGGCCGATTGTGTGTTTGGGTCTCGAGGAGTGGCGGATGAGAGGCAGGTCTTCCATGATGCCGCGGAGAAGGTGGTGGAATGGATGATGGGTTGGTCAAATCTTGACGTTCGCATATTCAACCGTCTGACGTCTGATTTCCTTCTCCGGGGAAGTTTCAAGATGGTTGACCGTGCAAGGCAGTCCAGGAACCAGGTATCCGTTTCCATGGCCAGTCCGATCGCACGCATGATTGAGGGGGGCCCTCTTCCGCGCAACCTTGCCTCGAGATTTCGAAAATACCGTGAAGGGCTCGACCGAAAATCAGCAGCGATTTCCCATTCGCGAACCACTTATGGGTCGACGGAGGTGGTAACGGAATTTTTTTGCATTTCCTTGCCAATTGATTCTTTATGAGGGACATAGAGTTGTTTGTATAGAGAGTGAATTGACGAAAGTTGCGACGGCGGTCGCATCTTTTAGTGCGTCGTTCTCTTGTTATGAATCTCTGTTCATTCTGAATTATAACGTTGTTTGTACCTTGACATAATGATGCATTTTTTGTATTGAGTTGCGACGTGGGGCGCATCTTCCTGCTGACTCGTATGTTTTTTCCAATTTTTTTGTTTTGTGTTGCAGATGGAAAAGGGCGGCCCTACATCGCAGGTGGTCGGCGACTCTCCCCCTAGGGGGGAAGGGTCAGAAGGGCAACCAGTTCAGGCCCAAGGCGCCTCCCCACAACAGCCTCCTCACAAGCGTGCAAGGGAGGGCACGCCGCCCCCAATGGTGGAATCTGGTGTCAGCTTTGCCGCGGTCACTGGGAAGGATGAGTACCACGGTGGTCTTGAGATGGTGGACGATCCGGTTAAGCGGATTCAGATTGAGCGGTTTGAGCGACTCGCGAATGGCACTCGTGAACAGCAATTCGCGCTGTACCAAGACATCCTTAATGACAAACCTGAAGTCGCCAAGGTGCCTTATACCTCCAAGCGCACATTCATGCCTCGTTTCGAAACCCTGCTCCAGCAGGAGCTAAGGTTGCGTCGGTTGGCTCAGAATGCGCCAGAGACAGTAGCCGCCGCGCCCTCCCATGCCGCGCCTGCCGCAGTAGCCCAAAAGAGGGGGGAGAGTGTGCACGAGTCGGCCGCAGTGCCCTCAACCGCAAGGGATCCCCCCGCGACTTCCAAGCCGGTCGCGACGGGCGATATGCCCCCGCCGCGGCAGAGGGGAAGGGGGAAGGGGGTCGATGGAGGGGAAGTCCTCGATGTTTTCGATATGACGCTGGGCAATTTGGAAGGTGGCGGGCCGATCTTCGTAAGTCTCCGCCCATTAAATTGATGTCGTGAAATACAATACGCATTTTTTTGCAATATTCGCCAGACATGTCATTTCCGACAACTAAGCGGATTTTTACTTTCCGTTGAAATGTTCGCAGGGCCGGCAAGAGGATGTTGGTGCAAGAGAAGCCCGCTCAATGGCGGGAAGCACCCAGGTACATGAGTGCGTCAGATTCCTCTCCGGTTTACTTGTATTGAAAAGGTTTGCGTGCGTATATCCTTGTTTATTTTTGTAGTAATTTTTTTCTTGTGAATGGACAATCGCGTTTGCTATTTTTACAGGGAAGTCCGTTCGAGCAGCAAGAGGGCGGTGACAGGAGGGGAAGTGGATCTTACGGTGGTTCCACTGCAGAGGGGGGAAGGGTAAGTTACCGTTGACTTACAAATTGAAAGTTTAGGTTCGTCCTCAATTGACAGAGTTACGACGGCCGGCGTTTCTCTACACTTTTCTTACATTAAAAATCTTCCGTTGATAATGTTCTTGCAGGAAGCCGGTCGTCAGGGTGGGGCAAATCTCCAGGGAGAGGGGGCTATCGCTGTCGGTGAGCCTGTGTCAGAGGGCGCGGGTGGAAGCGACGGCGATACTGCGAAAATGACACGCTTTAAGGAGCAAGCGGATGCTTATCAACTGAAGAAGTTGGCAAAGTGGGTTGTGGCCGAGGTGAGAACGGAAACAGCCCCACCTGAGGTACGGAACCAGATGATGACTCTCCATCAAGTCGCTGAGTTGATCGTGAAGAATGCGTGCGCGCCCGATGGCGCCACACAGCCTGAGGAGATCCCGAGCGCCAAGGCCTTGATAAAGTGGATGCAGGAGAACCTGTTCGAGGGCAAAGGAAGGAGAGGAAGTGTAAACTGAAGACGGTGACGATGGCGGACGCCAAGACTCTGATCAAGATGTTGAAGGAACACGATGCCCGCCGGGACAAGTCTCCGAAGATCGCGAAGGGGTCGAAGAAAGCGGCTGAAGCAGCAGCGGTTGAGGGGAATGAGGTAAGTCTACCTCTGTTGTGAGGGGGGCTTTGTTCTTGAGGTCCAGGTTTCATGTAGGTTGCGACGGCCGGCGTTTCTCAAGTGTGACACTTACTTCCTTTTGACTAACACTTACTTCCTTTCCTGATTTCGCATCGTTGAGGGAAATGAGCCAAGTGTACCTCTGTTGTGAGGGGGGCTCTGATCTTGAGGTTTAGGTTTCATCTAGGTTGCGACGGCCGGCGTTTCTCAAGTGTGACATTTACTTTATTCCTTTCGGTTATGCTTTCCTGATTTTTTCATATCATTGTTAAGGGGAACGAGGTAAGTATACCTCTGTTGTGAGGGGGGCTTTGATGTTGAGGTTCAGGTTTCATGTAGGTTGCGACGGCCGGCGTTTCTCAATCGGCATTTACTTTATTCCTTTTGGTTATGCTTTCCTGATTTTTTCGCATCACGCAGTACGTGCAGGCCGAGAGGGCGACCCACGCGGCCATCCTGTACTCAATCAGCCTCGACCAGCACGCGCGCCGCGAGAACATGAAAATAGATAGTACGTGGACTGCTGCCGTCGACGAACACCAGAAGGGACTCTCCGAAGCACTTGCGACCTACAAGGGGAAGGCGCTGAAGGGAAAGGGGAAAGGAAAGGAGGTGGAGGTTGCGGATGCTCCCGTGTCTCTGCTTGAGAAATGGGAGAAGTCCCCGGTGTCGCAGGATGATGATGACATCCTGGATGTGAACGATGAGATCGCGAAGGGCAAACGGTTGCGGAAGCAGCTTGCCGTTCAGCCTCGGGACCTCGATGAGATGTCCAAAGCCTTGGTGCATCGAAATCGGGTGTGGACAAGGAACCTGTTCGTGGGGCCTCAGAAGCTCCTCGCACGAGACTTGCATCTGTCTAGAGCCGAGCAGAACGCCACCATTTTTGCAAACTCGGAGTCCGACTACGGCCACGACAAGCTGGTGATTCCTGTGTGGCGGTACTCGTTCCAGTTTTTGGCTGACCGGTGCCCCAACACTTTTCATGACTGGATGAAAAAGGAACACCCAGCGTCAGCTCGCGCAACTCTTCGGGGAGATGGGGGGGCACGGACAATGAAGGCTGGCTACGCTCGCGCAATGACTGACAAAGAGATTGATATCTACCTGCGAACGAGCTCGGCCAAGGGAATGGCCGAAGCTGCTTCCACCGCGGTTCTGACAGGACCGGCCGATATTCTGGACTCACTTAAGCCCGTGGACGTGAGAAAGGCCGCGCTTTTGGACAGTTTGTGCAAGTCCGCCTGGGAGATGGCTCCACTCGAGAAGAAGCCACCGTTGCCGCCAGCCATTTGCGGCTTTCTCGTGCTGGACGGGAACCACTTTACCACACTCATCAAATCGGTGAAATTCGAACTGGTCACCCCAATATGACGGTGGACCAAAGATCTGTGTGGTACCAGGCAATGCTGAATGGTTTCATGAAGGCGGAAAAGCTCAGGGTCGTTGCGCGGGGAGGGAAGGAGCAGGAGGTCACGAAGACCGTGGCCGCGGCGAAGCTGGAGGAGTGGGCAACTGATTGGACGAATTTCGGGGGGTGGACGTGCAGATGCTCAAGGGTGAGACCATCCTGCCGACCTGGTGGCAGATCCGTGAACAGAAGGTAAGCCAGGTTGCGACCGCCGGCGTTTCTATAAGTGGTTTTCTTGTGTTAATTTCAGTATGCCATTAGTTCGGTCAAGATGCGACCGCCGGCGTTTCTATAAGGGGTTTTCATGTTCCACCTTAGCATGCCATATTTTGGTCAAGATGCGACCGCCGGCGTTTCTGTCAGTCGTATTCTTGTTCTCAGTTGAGTTGTGCTTATTTGGGAGGACTGTCGATGTGTCTCTGCGCGTTGTTGCCCTACGGGGATGCAGGTTACCGAACAAGTCGGCAAGATGATCGAAGTTGTCAGGCAGCTCGGGAACGCCATGAACGCCGAGGACACAGCCCAAGCCAAGGCAACGTGGGGCTCAGCGCTGGGGGATGTGCACCGGGCCTACCAGGCATATGGACCCGTCAAGAGAGGGAAGGGCGTGTCTCTCCCAACTCCTCTGTACGGCAAGATCTGGGCGATTGTGAAGCCCTTTTGGCAGAAAGGAGAGCAAGCCAAGGCCGAAGGGGACGGCGCAGGCGACAAGGCAGGAGGGGCTGAAGAGACGGACAAGTGGGGGCCGGACCAGAAGAACTTCATGCAGCGCTGGCTGTTCTGGTGTGAGGACCCTTTGAAGCCCGCTGTCGACGGCAAGCCGGCGATCGCACAGGATATCGCGGCTCGGCAAGACTTCCTTGACACGCGCCCTAAAGACAAGGCGCACGAACTGTCCATTTTCACCGCGCATCGGGAACTTGCGAGTTTCCAGTACTTCGACAGCCTGATCCAAGCGCCGATCATGTCCTGTGAGGCCCCTCCCAGCAACCTGATAAAAATAATGGAAGTCGCCAAGAATTTGATAGAGGCGGCAAAGCAATTCGCCCACATCAAGTTCCTGGAGAACCCCGAGCTGATGGCCGTCAAACAACTAAACGGGACTTTCGACCCCGTATTGGTGAGGGAGCACGTGTTTGGCGTGAAGCTGAAGGGCACCTTCGCCACGGACCTCGACAAGTTCATCGCCGACTGCCGCCTGACCAGAGACTTTTGGCGGGTGGTCGTCACGGCCACGAGGGCGATCATTCTCACGCTGAGGGACCTTCCGCCGGCTAAAAGGAAAGTGGTCGACCAGAAGGACTGGAAGTTCCCGAGAGGGCTGCTCGCTTCCCACCCCCGTCATTTGTATGACGATTTGGGGTGAAGACCAAACATCTGCTGGGTGTGCCAGTGGAGGCGGCGGCGGAGGTCGAGAAGGAGGTCGAGGAGGCGTCGGAGGAGGGGACTGCCAAGGCCAAGAAGGGGTGGCGGGACAGGCTGGAAGCCTTCAGCTATTGGGACGGGGTGAAGATGGGACCCGACTGGATCGCATACAGGACAATGACATGGAAGGAAAACGAAAAAAGAAAGGATCTGGTGGTGACGAAGGTGGTGGACGAGTTGTACACGGGGTCTGAAGACCTTCCTGGGACGCTGAAGGACCAGGCGTTTGCTGTGCTGGACCTGACAGCTGACAGCAACGAGAAGTGGAGGAACCTGCACAAGTGGGAGCCAGACTGTATTCCGGTCGACAGCAAGATTCCCTTACCCTCCTCGCATTTGAGCATTGCCGCGTGGGATATGGTTGACCAGATCACCAAGGCCCTGTTGAAGGGACCCTCCAGAGTTCTGCTGGTGTTCGGGTTACCCGCCCATATCCGCCGGTGGAAGCGCCTGGTCCGACTTATCAAATATCGGCTTGAGGACGATGGGTGGTCAGACGTCGACATGGTTTTTGACGACGAAGACGACGGGGATGATCTTTCGGATGATGATGATGATGATGAGTCGGAGAAGGAAGAGGGGGAGGGGGAAGAGGGGGAGGGGGATGAGGCTGAGGGGCACCCGCCCGGGGTGGGTGGGGGCAGGCGGAGGGGGAGAAAGGGGATGGCGAGGAGGAGAAAGGGGATGGCCAGGAGGAGAGGGACGGGGGAGGAGATGGAAGGGGAGGGAAAAAGCGCAGTCGGGGTGATGGAGGCTCGCGGGAGGAGACAATGGGGGGGATGAAGACAACAGGGGGGAGGTAAGCGCCAGCGTGCTGGTGAAGGAGACTCGAGGCCTGTCGTTGGAAACGCCGGCGGGCGTATCTGTGACGAGGGGGATCGCCAGCGGGAGGGAGGCTCGCGGCCTGTTACTGGAAACGCCGGCGGGCGTATCTGTGATGAGGAGGGGGATCGCCAGCAGGAAGGAGGCTCGCGGCCTGTTACTGGAAACGCCGGCGGGCGTATCTGTGATGAGGAGGGGGATCGCCAGCAGGAAGGAGGCTCGCAGCCTGTTACTGGTAACGCCGGCGGGCGTATCTGTGATGAGGATGGGGATCGCCAGCAGGAAGCAGGCTCGCGGCCTGTTACTGGTAGCGCCGGCGGGCGTTCCCGATTTACGGGAGGCGGTCGTGTCCGACAGATGGGAATGAGGCCTCGTCAGGATTCATGGGGACCCCCGGTTGAGGGGACCCCCGCCCTCGCCTCGGTTTCTTTGGGTCTGGGTGACGATCCCGTACCGTCGTCAGGAAGGACGGTTGTGATGACTTTGCCCCCCCGCTCGACGGGGATGGAGCAATGCCCGAACACGATACTGCTGAATGAGGATGACGATCCGGAGCCGTCGGCTGACACGGATTTTGTTGCGAGCACCCCACTGCAGAAGAGGGTATTGGAGGCTCGTAACGTGGAGGGTCCGCCGAAAGTCTCAGGTGGAGGGCCGGCGTTTGCCGGATTGATGCGCCCGACTGAGGTGGTCGATGTTGAGGCGCCGCCAGGGACATCGACCGCACCGTTGACCGCATTGACGGATATCTTCGATCGACCAAGGATGCCCTTCCACGCTCCAACGGTACATTCGGCCGGTAAATTTCATTTTCAATAAACGAGTTTATAAGTACCTTAATATATTTCTACATAAGTTTTTTTGCATCAGTCCATGGCTTCATTGATTTCTCACACGACCCTTCCGTATTCATGTTAATTGGCATGTGCTTACGTGCAGGGAAAGGCGAAGAAGAAACTCCAGTTCGGTTTCCCCGTGGATCCGCGTCTGGGACTGTGTCCAGAGAGGCCGGCCGTGTTGTTGGCCAGGCCGCGGTCGGCGAACCAGTTGCACAACCGGGGGCGGGAGGGGACGAGCTCCCACCCAACACACCAACTCACGCACCAGCCTTACCGTGCGGTCAGCCAGAAAAAACGTACGAAGAGTTGATGGCAGAGGCGGCGGCTGCGCAGGGGCAGAAGGCAAAACGTCGGGGAGGGGGCAGGCGAGGGGCGGGGCAGGAGACGGAGGGTGCCGACGAACCTGCACAGCCGCAGAAGGGTGGTGGTCAGGGCAGAGATGCGACGGCCGAAAACCGAATCAGGGACGTTCGGCCGGACGTCCGGATGCGCTTTATGGATGGCGCGAAACTGAGTCGCGGAGGTTGGAGTTCGAAATGGGTAGACGAGGTGTGCATAAACTGGGAGCACAAGTACCCCAAGAAGGAAGATTTTCCGCTCTTTGGCACCCTCCTGGGCAAAGAGAGGGAGAAGGTGGTGTTCAGATGGTTTGATGAAGGGCACGACCTCGGTTGGAGTAATGAGTGCGAGCAAAAGTTTCGTTTCCCTCTGAAGTTCGCTAGAGAACATGTTACTCTCCTGAAGGAAGGCGCCAGCTGGGACAACATTCCTTCATATCGACCTGGCAAGCGATGATGGGCGAGGACTTTGCACGAAATCGCGTTTTGCACGTAATTGCCCACCGCAACGTGGAGAAATGCAGATGTACATAGTAGTTGGATCAGTTACCGTGACTTTGGGCAGTTTAGTAGTTGGGGTGACGTGTCCAATGTATATATGGTGGGGCGCGTCCAAGGGGGTCCACGCTGATTGAGCACTTGCATGTGTTCTTTCAACATATTCGGACATGTATGAAATGAATAAATTGTTTGGACGATTGCAAATTGATTGATTGAAGAATGAGATACCATTAATAATTGAAAAATGTAAAACCTCATTGTGAATTTGTACTTCAAACTTTCACATGCATGCCCCAAATTGTGCATTTGTGCAGGTTTTAATTATGAGAAGTAGCATTTCTCTACAAATATTGAGAAATTTAGGGGCACTTGGGGTTGTTGGCCATGTTCATTCATGATAAAATGGACTTTTTATGCTGTAAAATCATATTCCACTAGTCCAAAACGCTGCTTTCATGACGTCAAAAGTACCAGCAATGGCCCTAGGTTGGAGCAGTAGATGTTGGGGACGCCCTGGTCTAATCCTCAGGCAACATTGGACCGCCATGCGTCCAGGAATAGTGGCGCCACTTGATATGGTGGGTGTTGACTCAACAATCCCGGGAGCTAAAAACGGCAGCTGATATCAAAGAGACAATGGCAGCTGATATCCCAGTCCTCATATCTCAAGGAGACAACCAGCACAGGCCAGAAATGGAATCTCAAATCTATGCAGAAATGGAAGGAAACCGCATGTTAACAATTATTAATTAAGTTATAACACGACTCCGTTGGGAGATCATGTAGCACGTATTCCCTTGCTGATTGATGGGGGTGACCGAAGCCGCGAAACCTGACTAAGCTAACTCTAGGCTGATCTACAAGAATCCTAGCTACTGTACTTCAGCCAAGTGCCCCTTCCTCCTCGGGGGGGGGGGCTTGCCCACAGGGGGTGGCGTGTTGGCTTGGACAATGGTCTGCCACCGGCCTCTTGTTGTCCTGCATAGCAGTCCAAGCAAGAGAGATAAAGGAAATTGAATTGAATTGAATTGTAACATAACTCCGTTGGGAGTATATGTAGCACATAGCCCAGAGAAGGGGCATATGGCCTATCATACATTCTAAGCTACTTCCTGCAAGGGTGGGAATGTAAACAACACTTGCTCTAGGTGCACTAGGGCACCTGCAACACCCAGAGTTTCAGGCAACACCCAGCTAAGGGGAGCCTGTCATAGGTGGGGAAGATCAGCACAGCTATACAAAAGCTAGGGCATGGCTTCTCAGCAGGGAGTGGCCCCCTGCATGGGCACGGCATAATTAAATAAAGCTAGGTAGCATCTGGAGGGTGGCTCATCATAGGCACACATGTACATGACTAAAAAGGCTGGGCTAGGCTGGTATAGTGCCTGTAGTAGGCGGGCATGTACAAGGCCACTGTCTATCTATTCTACACTACTGCTGCTGTATTCCCCTAGGCTGGGGCTGTCGGAGTCGCTGGGGCCGCGGTGGTCGAGGGGGTCGCGTGCCAGGGCTTGTGGCCGACGTAGATGTCCGCCCCCTTCCAGTACACCGGCTGGCCCGCCTTGGTCTGCCGGAGCTGGAGGTAGGTCGGCCATAGCTCCCGTCGCCGTTGTTGCTGCGCCAGGGTCAAGTCGTCGTCCACGGTGAAGGGAGTGTTCTCGAGCCGCTTGCGGCGTCTGAGGAACGAAACCTTGTCCGCTGGGCTGTCAAAGATGAGAAGAAGCGGAGGCGCCCCTGCCTTACCCCGCGCGCGGGGGAGGCGGTGGGCGGTCAGCTTAATCTCACCAAGGAGGCCCATGCGTGCAAGGATTTTGCTCTCAAACGCACGTGCAAGCTTCTCGGAATTCTCACCTTCCACCAGGTCGAAGTTCTTGAGGATGGCGTTGAGGCTGCGCTTGGAGAGCTCGGCCTCCTCGCGGAGGTCAAGCGTCTGCCGCTGGAGCTGGGCTGCGACGGCGGAGGTGGTGGAGGTGGTATGTTGCGCCCAGGTGCATGTCCGCCCAGGTGGTGATGGGAGGAGCATCGCCGGCCAGGCCAGCCGGGGCTGGCTTGGCGGCAATGTCCTTCACTGCCTGGGCGGTGAGGCCGGCTGTGTTCTGCAAGACCTCGATAGCGATAAAGGAAATGCGGTGCTCAAACTGGGCTGGGACCACGAGGTCGGCCAGCAACTGATCTGGATAGTTCATGGCAGGTCTACCAACCCATCTGGGTTTGTCCTTGGGGCCAGGTCAGGTCAGGATGTGCCGCCCTGGCTGGCCAAGCCGCTGGGGGCCGGCCAGACCGAGTGTCTACCTGACTGGTACGAGCAACATGTCCTACAAATGCTATCCTACGCTGCATAATCTCATCCGTAATACAGGGCATACCTTTGTACAGAGACTCTAACGACCTATGCGTGGAAAACCCGGCGTACATACAGGACCTGTCGGAGCATCCTATAAATCGTGCCGTTCAGCCGGGTGACCAGCTTGTCCGTGAGCATCCATGCCTCACCTTCGTATGTGAGCACCGTGAGGACCAGGACCTTGAAGAGCACGCGCTTGCAGTCCTCTCATGCAGGTCCTTCGAGTGCCAGAAGGTGTTGAGAGAGCGGAGCCTGGCCCAGGCCAGGCCGATGTTAACAATGGGGGTGTGGAAATGGAACCTCTGCATGGCGGCGAAGCCATGGGGGCATCGAGCTGAGCTGGGGGTGGCAATCCCTGCGAGGTGAGATTATCGATAGCAAGGTTGGGGTCAAGGGAAATTAATTAATTAATTAATTAGACTCGTGCTCCCGTTGGGGAGTCACGGAGCATTAACCCCGATGGATGGATGGATGGGTGCACATATTCCTACCGGTCTAATCTGTCTACATTGGCTACATACTACATCTATCTAACAACATTCTGACTACCACATCTATCTAGGCAGCAGCACGCTGCCCTAGGGGAGCTATCTAGCGTGCCTCCCGTGGGATTGCACACGTGGGCGCTTCCCCACTGGGGGGGGCTCGTTGTCCTCTATGACCTGGGCCCACTTGGCCTTGTCCATCATCTTCTTCCAAATCACGGAGAGGCCTAGGCCCCCCATGTCCTCGACGAGCTGTTCTTTGAAGGTGCGGGCCTTGCGGCGTCTAACATCACTGGGCCCAGCCCACGTCAGGAGGTGCCGGCCAGGCTGGGCTGGTCGCAGTCCTGCGGGGGGGCCACGTGAGGTGTCTACCTGGTTGGTGCGAGCTAGGTGCCCTACTAGCTGCAGGCGGCGTTGCTTAATTGTGCTGGTGATATAGGGCATGCCCTGGTACAGGTCCTCATTGCGGACATGAGCAGCATATCCTACTCTAAAAATGGAACGCAGCATGCTGGTGACCGCGCCGTCCAGCTTGCGGGCCAGGTCGGCGGTGAGGGTCCACGTCTCGGCGCCATACGTGAGAACAGGAAGGACGAGGACCTTGAACAGGTCCTGTTTCTCGATCTTGCCCAGGGGCTTGCGCCATAGGGCCCGGTACTGGCGTAAAGCGTGCCAGGCGAGGGAGATGCGGTGGTCCACATCCACCTCGCAGCTAGGGAGCAGGCTGCCCAGCAGCTTAACGCGGTCCCGATACAGGACTCGAGAGCCATCTAGGAGATAGAGGGGCGGCGCTGAGGTGGTGAGCCCAACCGCCAGGGCCTCTGTCTTCTTGCTGACCTCAAGCCCCACTGCACGGGCCTCGAGAGCCAGGCAGTCAAGCCATGTCTGCACGTGCTCAGTGTCCTCAAAGAGGGTGGTGTCGTCTGCGTAAATGATGTCTGCTAGCCGAATCTCCGTGTCCGCACCGCCATGCCAGAATTTGTTAGCAACCTGCACTCCTGGTTCCCTGCCCACGATGCGGGCAAATCGCTTGCGCGCCTGAATCATTACGTATTCCACAACAATAATGAACAGGTAGGGCGACAGCACGCAGCCCTGCCACACACCCTTCTGTAAAGGGCATGGGGGCGTGGTCCCGTAAGAAGTGCGCACCGAAGTGGTGGACCCTTCATACAGGTTGCGGATGACAGCAATCAGGGGGCGGGGGATCCGGAACAACTCGAGGATGTCCCAAAGCGCAGGCCAGAAAACCGAATCGAAGGCTTTGATGAAGTCCACCAGCACAAGGTGCAAAGGGGACTCACCAGGCTGAAGGCGTTGCAGTTCCTCCACCAGTCGGCGAGTAGCGAAGAGCGCCTGTACTGTGTTGCGACCTGAACGGAAGCCGTGCTGAGTCTCGCTGAGGTGACCGTCCAGGGCCGTGCGCAGGCGGTTCAGGATGAGCCGCATAAGAAGCTTGAGGGGGGCACTTTGAATGCACACCCCTCTGTAGTTGCCGGGGTCGGCAGGCGACCCCTTGTTCTTGTACAGCATCGTGCGAAAACTGTGTTGCCAGGCCGCTGGAGGTGGTTGCGACGACAGCAGAAGGCGGTTGCAGATGTCCCGGAAGAGCAGCATAACACCTGTGTCCTCGAATTCGGCTGCAAGTTTTACAACTGCGGCCGGAATCTCGTCAGAGCCGGTGGCGGCGTCATAACGCAGGCGCTGGACCGCCTCCGTGACCTCGCGAGAGGTGAAAGGAGGCATGTCAGACGGGTCGCCAAGTGGGCCGACCAGCGGGGGGACTAGGTAGTCCGCCGCTGACCTAGGCGGGGCCGGGGGCCCTGCGGGGCCGGCCAGGGCGGCCGGGCGGGCGGCGGCGGCTGGGAGCAGGGGTGGGGGCGGCGCAGCTGTCCCCACGACCTCGGCCGTGGCCGTGGCCCAGGTACGAAGCCGCTTGGCTGGGGCGCCGGGGACGTCGTGGCGGTGGGGCCGGCCGAGGCCGTCCGGGTGCCCGAGGCGCTTGTACCAGAACCAGGCCCCCTTGCCGTCGTGCTTCTGCTGGCAGCTGCGTAGGTCCTTGACCATCTGCTGAGCATCTGCCTTCTCAGCCTGCTCGTAGGCGGCCCTCAGAGCTGCTTGCAGCCCAGGTTTGGCGAGCGGATCTCTGTTGCGGCGGAGCATCTGCCTGGCGGCGACCACTGTCGGTGCGTGACGGTGGACAGCAAGCTGCCGACGCGGAGGCAAGGTGGGGAGGGTGCGGGCAGCCAGGCGATACTTGGCGGCGACACCACGTCAAGGGAAAGGGAGACGTATGGTCAAGGGATCCCTGCAAGGCAAAACGTTCATGCGACGCCAGCATAAGAATGTCATGCATGATAACTTCCGATGCCACGTACAACGTGCACGTCCATGGACTCAGCTGCGGCTGCCTTTAGATCCATATACGATGTACAACTAAAGTTCACCATGGCCTGAAGCTTGAGTAATGCATACCCCACAAGCTCCTCCCACAGTGGTCGTTGTTGGCACGCCCTAAGTTGTAATGTATTCAAATTCCACAACCTCGACAGCTTAAATACTGCGGCACATGCCGCATGCCCCTGGTGGGAGCAACTCCCAGGGCAAAGCTCCGCCCATGGCGCTGCGAGTTTGGCACATCCACTGATTGCCGTCGCTCGGGCCCCGCTGAGGGCTCAGCCTGAGAAAGTACAACACCACACGTCCTAGTCACGGTAGCCAGCCCCCGCATCCTTGGGCAGCCTAACGGACAACACCCTTCCTATCTTCTGGCTTCCGGAGCAATCTGAAAAAAATGCTTGAAAACACTATGGCAAATGCTGACAACGGCCGTGGCAGTTTCCCCCGTCTCCTTTTACGATCAAGGGCGTGCAGCTCGCGAAGCCGCGGATACATCTGCAAAACTCGGGAAAGCGGCCATAGCTCGGCAGATCATGTCCCGAGGCTGACAAGAAATTCTCATGATAAGGTTGTTGGTACGTCCGGGACAAGAAACCTGCAAGAACGACCATCGTCTATCAGTGACACAACATCTTCTATTCTCATATATTCAAGCGCGTTTAAAGGAAATTTGCGCATCTTCTATCTATGATACAACATCTTCTATTCTCATAAACTCAAGCGCTTAAGGAAATTTGCCATATACTCTGGCATTAACAGAGTATGCTCCGAGTATCCGCCGTGCAACACTAGGCATCCTATCCTGTCCGACTGAAGAAGCCCGTTGGTTTTTCAATCGACTGGTAAACGGTGCCTGATCGAACCAGACCAAGCGATCGCGCTGCCTTGACGCGGTTGAACTTCCAACATTCACTCACGCGCCTCCATTACGAAAGTCACGGGGTACCGACTTTTGAGTACGTACCCTTCATCCCGGTTGATTTGGCTGTCGCTTTGGGATAGGTGAGCAACCTTTCTACTGCTCATGCTACGGCAGCCTACTACATCCTAATCGTTGGGTCCACCGTCTCCTGCTCTGCGAGCCTTAATTTGCGCGGCCCTGCATTTTCACTGATGCTGGGCACACTTTCAGCTTATGCAACGCGTGGCTCTGAGAGAGCGCTCTGTGGCCTGCCCACTTGTGGCAGTGAGAGAAGCTAGGGCGCCCTCCCTCCTAGTTTGTGTATAGGGGTTGAAGGTTCCTTGACTCTGTACTGGCACCCACGTGACGCAGGTACGTGTTAACTAATTAATTAATCAATCAATAAAAATTAATGCGTGGTTCGTGCGTGGCGGGTCTGCGGAGCCTAGCCAAGCCTAATAAACGCCAACTAAAACAGTAATCCATGCATTGGTGGTGGCTGTGGCAAGCCACGGTCAGTCGGTCACCGAGGGAAATGGGTTGGCTCGGCTGCCCAGGACCAGCCGCCCATGCAGGTCTGCCAGCCACCGCTGCTACAGTAGGTAAGTAGCTGCAGTTCTGGTTAACAGCCAAAAACGCGCGGGAAGATAAAATGAATGTAGCGTGGTCGCCTGCGCTGGCACCCCGAGTGGCCGGGCTACACCTGGATCAAGAACATTACCTTGGCAGTTGATCACCCATTGGTTGACAAGCGGGCCACCGACGTCCAGCACCTGCTTATGCATCGGGCCATCGGGGTCAACTCCCAACTGCACCATCGGTACTCCCTCGGCGGCGGCGTGCTTATGCAACTTTCCAGATGAAACAATTGAGCACAGATTTCTGGACTGCCAACTCGCAGGGGTTTGGCAATGGCTGCTGGGTATATGGGCCAAGTGGATGGCTATTACAGCTCCCCCCACCACCGTCACACTATCTACGGTTATTTTCGGCATCACGGGATTACGGGACGCGAGCCTCACAGCCAACCAGATGGCATGGATATGGCTCCGCACGACGATGCTTCACACCATATGGCAAGTTCGCAACGAGACCGTATTCACGTTACGTGCCGCGTACACGAGAGGTGCCGTGGTCCGCCGGTTTATCTCATCTTGGAACCTGGCTATGCGTCGTTACTGGCTCCTGGCGACGGAACAACACAAAGTATGGGACCCGGGCCCTAACAATGACACCCCCAGCCCACTGGAAGTCTTCCATGCACTCATGGGCATGAACCACGTCTTTACACGTATGCCGGATGACGATATATCTACAGTACACTGGCTACCTTGGTCGCAGGGCGCGCCTTATTAATGCGGGCACCCCAATTTAGGCACAACTAGGCATTTCAGGCTATTTTTGGCATACCTGGGTCACCTTAACTGTTATATGGAAATAAACTAACACCCATTTCACCGGAAAAATGAATGTAGCGTAAATAAATATGAATACCTAAACGTACACCTATTTACCTGGAAAAAAATGAATGTAGCGTCGCGCCAAATTGTACCGTTGATCTCCTGGCGTCCCCCAACGGTCACATAACCCGATACAGTCGGACGGTCCTCGCGGGAGGCCGACTAGTTAGGTAGCCATGCCAGCCGGACGCAGCCAGCGAAAGCTCAGCTAGACGTCTGTCATCCATCACGTGGGTGAAATAATTACTCGCTGAGCGATTCTTCCGCTATAAATTCTACTGGTTATTGGGTTGCGGTCTCTATGGTGAACGACATAATTTGCTTGTATACGTTCAGGGACATGGATACCGCTACCCGCATAGATCTTATTCGCCAAATCCGGCCATAAAGGGCTCGCGTCTGGTGCAAAATACTCCTGTTAGGGGCGGCAATCTCACTATACACATTTGGCAAATAAAATGGTCAACCTGCCATTCCTGACGTAAGTTTGGGTGTTTCCTATTGCACACAATTCTCGGGAGGAGTGCCGATGTAGACTGGCTGTTATTCCCGGTCACGACACAAAAAACATTTTGTCTACTTAGCGTGAATTATCCAAGGATGTGTACCGCTTCGTAATACCACTCTCGTTCTGCCTTTGCTTTTCATTTTCTTTATTGCTGGGGGTTTTAGACGGAAGAAATTCGCCCGCTCCGAGGCCGCAGCCGAAGCAGCTGCCAAGTGTGCACCGATTACTCTCACGCTTGGCAACACAAACCTTAATTTCGAGAATGGCACATGGACATCAGGTACGTGTTGCTCTTCGCCTGTCTTCTACTAGCCAGCGCTGCTGAAGTAGATTTTGGTGGTTAATTTATCCCATCGCATGTCGCAGGACCGTGAGGGTCCGCTTACTTACCTTGCCTTAGGCAATACGATTGTGACCGCAACAGTAGTAGTCATTTGGCAAGATTAAAGTTGCTTTTTTTGTGAAGCGCACCAGGCGTTCCTGTTGTGGTGGGGATATTCGTGATCGAATTCGGCGGCCCTTGACTGGCGGAAATAGTTTTTTGTAAGTGAAACCGTCTCATGTAATGACGGTATGCTTGGTGCGCCCCTTGCTTAGCCAGTTGCTTATCCACTCTCTACCCGCCATTGCTGGACAATGCCGCCGGGTGCCAGCACATGCCTTCAAGACAGATTATAGGCACATTGTTATCTGTACACTACTGTGTTTCCAGGAATTTTTTGTTGTGTTGCACGGTGGTAGATGTGCAAGGTAAGCTTACCACACCCTACTATGTGTGGAAAAAACCAGCAACTATGTAAGAAACTTCTCAGGAATCGGATACATGGCATCATGTCTTCGTATCCCACCCATTGGGGCTTACATCAAGCAACTCACCTACAAGTTAACTATGGTTGTTGCGTCCATCTCATCTCATCTCATCTCATCTCATCTCATCTCATCTCATCTCATCTCATCTCATCTCATCTCATCTCATCTCATCTCATCTCATCTCATCTCATCTCATCTCATCTCATCTCATCTCATCTCATCTCATCTCATCTCATCTCATCTCATCTCATCTCATCTCATCTCATCTCATCTCATCTCATCTCATCTCATCTCATCTCATCTCATCTCATCTCATCTCATCTCATCTCATCTCATCTCATCTCATCTCATCTCATCTCATCTCATCTCATCTCATCTCATCTCATCTCATCTCATCTCATCTCATCTCATCTCATCTCATCTCATCTCATCTCATCTCATCTCATCTCATCTCATCTCATCTCATCTCATCTCATCTCATCTCATCTCATCTCATCTCATCTCATCTCATCTCATCTCATCTCATCTCATCTCATCTCATCTCATCTCATCTCATCTCATCTCATCTCATCTCATCTCATCTCATCTCATCTCATCTCATCTCATCTCATCTCATCTCATCTCATCTCATCTCATCTCATCTCATCTCATCTCATCTCATCTCATCTCATCTCATCTCATCTCATCTCATCTCATCTCATCTCATCTCATCTCATCTCATCTCATCTCGTTATATTAATTGCGAAATGTCTCTGACCGCCCCAATGGCTTTGATGAGATGCCATCCAAACTGTCCAACAGCTCCCCCTCATTTGTATCCCCCCCCCATTCATATTCACTCCATGCCCTACAGCAGTTACCTGATAAAATTAAGGTGAACCGAATAAAATCTTTTCTCTGTTTCCCATCCCCCCCCGGACACAGACACGGCGGGGCTGAGCATACCCGAGGGGGCGGATGAGCGCGAGAAGAAGATCCGGGAGCTGCAGCACCAGCTGAAGCTCAAGGTGGGTGGGCACATAGGCTGATGGCTGTAACGGGCAGTCTGGATGATCAGGTAGTTATCCATGGTGGGTAAGCTAGGCATTTTTTTGCGCATGGGGCGGTGCAGGGCAGGCATCAAGGCCTGGAGATGGGCGGGAGATGGGCGGCCCTGGATGGGCATGTAGCCACACTTGGACACTTGGTTGATGTTTTTGAGTGAAGGTCAGCGGGAAAAGGGAAATTCGCCTTGCCCTCATAAGAGGTTAAATGGATGTCATGTAATTCGCCGAGGTCGCAGATTCCGATGGCGTGCCTTGCTGCAGTATCCTCCTTAAAAAGACGCCATGGGATTCTGCACACGTTTTGCGGCACCCCACGCTGTATGTTGCCATTGTAAAGGTCGAATGCACGCCCTTAATTCACGCCCTTGATTCATGACCCTCGGCCACCTGTTCCGGTTGTGTCGTCTTCCCCATATCGTGAGCCAATTCTATCTGGGGTCAAGGGGTGAGCTATTCTGGGGTCAAGGCCCCTACTGTGATGCCACCACATGTTCTAGCTAGTCGTTTAGTATCTTGTGGTCCAAAAGTTTGCATTCCTGGGCATGTTTGCCACTAGCACATGGCACAGTGTGTCCTGCATCCGTCCATCATTCCTTGAGGCATTCTGCACGTAAGGTACGTCCTGCTTGGATGCTACTTGAAGTGGTTTCCAGGGTACACCCCCATGGGCCACCGCGCCTGGCGTGAGTGGCATTTGTGCCAGGACTACTTGCGGCTGGTCTGCCACATACCAGGGTGCTGCCATGGCCGCAAACACGGATCGCTTCCCTGTCGTCCCTATCTCTGCTTTTGTTACCGCAGAAGCTTAACGACGGCGCCAACCAGCCAAGGTAGCAGACAAACCATGCAAGGCAGTTCAAACACTGCAGACACCAAATCCAACGGACCAGATCTGGTGGCCCCTGTGACTACTACAAGACTTTTCCTTACTATCTTTTACCTCCATGGGCGAACCATGTTGAATGGTGGCGTTGGTGCGCCTTGTGCATTTGGTGCGCCTTGTGCATTTGGTGCGCCTTGTGCATCGTGGTGGTGGCTGGGGGTGTGCAGGAGAAGGAGCTTGCCCAGCGCAAGGTGCAGCAGGAGGAGATGAACATGCTGGACTTCAAGTACCAGCTGCTGCTGGACATGGTGAGGTGGCCGGGGGGATCACGCTGGGTAGGCATGCGCGCAAGGTGCAGCAGGAGGGGATAAGCATGCTGAATCGCTTCAAGTACCAGTGGTTGCTGGATTGGTGAGGGGGGCAGGTGGTCAGGGGAGGGAACGGGATGCATGCAGAAGGGAACGGACAGGACAAGGCGCGATGGGTCGCTAGTGAAATTTATTGTACCATGCTGGATGTGAACACAGGACCTCTGTCACGATTTTGCGTGGTTGGGAGTATTATGCAATGTTTGTTGGTGTTCTGCCTGGGTGGGATTTGATGACGAACGATGAAGTTGTAGTTTGCATTTTCCGGTTTGGATCATCAGATTGCCCAAGTTGCGGCGGTGTGACCAATTTGGTCCGGAATGTACAGCAGCGTGTGAGCGGAGATGTGCTGTGGCTGTGGCTTTGGCTGATGCTGTGAACAGGCAGTGTTAATGACTGGCATATACCCTTGTTGACTGTGTTTGTCTCACGATGTCGCCAATGCCATTTCCGCTTGTTATCTGACCTTTCCTTTTGCAGTACACCATGCGGGCGATGGAGGAGCTGGGTGACAAGAAGCGTTGAGCAAAAGAAACATAAACGCAACTGCACGCATGGACTACCATGGTCCAGATTCTCCAGATGTCTGGCGTGCGCTGGTTATCTCATTCATAAACATTCTGTGCTTTATAACCTGTACAAAGGGGTCATGGGTATCATGGGAGATATGATATGCACAGAATAAGATATCTAGGCAAGGTTGCTGCACTGAAGACGACGCAAAAGTCGTAAACATTCTCCGTTTACGCAATATCTATCAACACAGCGTCAGCTTTCCAGTCAGCTTTCCATGCAAGGTGCACCTATCAACGATTGCTCGTGCATGCCCCACTTGCGACAGCTATGAGGGGTTGTACTCAGCTCCTAGGCTTCGCCCAGTACATTTTGCTGCCAACAAGACATAGATAATGAACACACGTATCTTTGCTAAACATTGATATACGTAGTATCCTTGTGTACATGCAGAAAGACCGTAAATCGTGCAAATGCATAGTCGCGCTATGCCCCTATGTTGCACTGATGGTATTGCAGGGAGGGGGGCTCTAAAGAATGCCTTCTCAAGGACATGTACAGTCATTCACGCCGAGGGTTCGAGGGTTTATTGGGGGTCACCCAAACTTAATTAAGGCGTGTATGGCTGTAATAAATTGTACTAGCTTGAACTAAAAATACAAAAACTAAAGATAGTCTGAACTACTTAGAACTTAGAAATCCAATACGACCCGACTTAAGTCGTGAACACAACAACGTAAGCCAACCCAACTTAAGGCGTGAATGACTGTACATTTGCAAAATCATAGCAAAGTGCATTTTTGTTGCAGCTAGTGCATGCATGCTCATGGGGACCATTGAATGTTGAGGTTAATCAATCTGGGTTGCAAGTGTGTACCTGCTGTATTGTTGGCTCTGTATTATGCGGATGTGTGGATCGTAATCTTAACCCGTGTTTTTTTAATTAGAACGCGATATATCGCGTTGTAAGCTTTTTTTAGAACGCGCATAGCACCTAAGGAAAAATTTTTTTCATGGTCATGTATATACTTTCCTGAAAGCCCATAAATCAAAAATTTTTTTGAGCTACTCAGACCTACAAAATGCTTATTCATTAGAGAGATACACTGGTTTGAATACAGGGGGGTCTGACCATGACCGCGATTTCTTGACCCTAGGTCACAAGTCATGTGCTTATTCACAAATGGTTCATGAAAAAAATCTGGCTTCTTGCACGAGCTATGGGCAACATATGCAGAGCCTGTGAAACAAAACTCAGGCCCATTGGGCCACTGGAGCTATTTTTCATTAGCATCACAGTTACAACGCAGTACAACGCAGTGGGAAACATGAGAGCCCTTCACAACATTACGCAACGACACGAGCCCCATAAACGGGGCCATAGTGAGCTTGGAGGGTCAAAACGTTGAAAATAGGTGTTGTATAAGTTATACAGCATCAAACATGCATCAAACATCATGACTGGATGACATAATATGACTGAATCAGGCAGCCATAGCCAAAGCATCATCCACTCTCACAACGTGTTGAGCACATGCCTCGTGGGAACGGAGGTGCTGGGTTTTCATTCCATAACGCGTGCAATACTGAAAGAAAGAGGCACGTGTAATGCAAGGCTTGGATAGGTTGAGTGATCCATGAGCTTACATGCAGGCAAAGATGACGCTGGAATGCATGCTAGCCAATGGTGGCAAGATGCTAACAACACATGATTACACACCATGATTATGGGCACCTAGCTGATCTTCTTGCACAATCAACGCAGTATAAACCATCAACATCCAATCCTCACGATATATGCATGGCTTGACGACGTATACAGCACCTAAATACTGCACAACTGCAACCTGCTATGGCTGACATGCAAGCAACGTCGAGTAGGATGGCGGTCTTAGAGAGGCTGGGCAGAGGTCGGTAGAAATAAGTGGAAAACTGGCAGAAACTAGGTAGAAACACGATATACTTACGCCTGCAAGCACTATTGAGCCGGTGGCAGAGGCCATTTCCAGGAAAATACAGCATACCGTAGCAATAGCCACGGTCACGCCTTACGCTATTTGCAGGCACCATCATGCCCGGAGCTACCCAATAAAAGTCTGCACAAATCTCGGTTTAGCCGAGAGTCCGGGCGTTCGGAATGAGTAAACATGTGTTAAGAAGTCGAAACACCATGGAAACACCAAGCATGGTGCCGCAGCAGACCCGAGTCTTGACGTAATAATATGTATGCCGGTTTCCAGGGTTTCCGCATGAAAGTTGGGTGAGAAACTGGAAAAAACTACGTTTCCTTTGCCCCAGTACCTCAACAAACTCGTAGAAACCTAATTATCAACCTTTGAACGCATCATCATGGTCGTGCTACCCAACAGCCACTGAAATTCGCGCGAAAACTGGCGAGATCTACCTGCCGCCATCGCCGTCGTCTTCACCTTCGTTCCGCGAAAATGCCTGATTTCAGTGGTACATATTTGTTTGCAGCTGTCACAAAAAAAATACCAAAAATACCAGGATTTTTTCTTTAATTCTATGAGATGTTTCTGACCTATTTTGAAAGTTTCAGACCAAAAATCGCATGTTTAATATGTTTGCCACGTGTCAGATTACAACGCGATACATCGCGTTCTAACCCTACAACGCGATGTATCGCGTTGTAAAAAAACACGGATTAAGTGAGACACGGTACACAGCCAGCCATAGCCTTAGCCTAGCTTAGCATTAGTACAGCCACCCATTAATTAATTAATTAATTAGACTCGTGCTCCCGTTGGGGAGTCAGGGAGCATTAACCCCGATGGATGGATGGATGGATGGGTGCAAACAGTCCTACCGGTCTAATCTATCTACATCAGCTACCTACAACATCGATCTAAACAACATCACTAACTACAACATCGATCTAAACAACATCACGCTACCCTAGGGGAGCAGTCGGGCATGCCTCCCGCGGGTTTGCACACGCGGGCGCTTCCCCACCGGGGGGGGCTCGTTGTCCTCTATGACCTGGGCCCACTTGGCCTTGTCCATCATCTTCTTCCAAATCACGGAGAGGCCTAGGCCCCCCATGTCCTCTACTAGCTGTTCTTTGAAGGTGCGGGCCTTGCGGCGTCTAACATCACGGGGCCCGGCCCACGTCAGGAGGTGCCGGCCAGGCTGAGCTGGTCGTAGTACCGCGGGGGGGCCACGTGAGGTGTCACAGCCAGCCATGCTACGCCCTAGCTATGCTCCGCTTAGAAACAGGACCTGTTTAAGGTCCTCGTCCTTCCTGTTCTCACGTATGGGGCCGAGACGTGGACCCTCACCGGTGACTTGGCCCGCAAGCTGGACGGCGCGGTCACCAACATGCTGCGCTCCATTTTCAGAATAGGATATGCTGCTCATGTCCGCAATGAGGACCAGGGCATGCCATATATCACCAGCACCATTAAGCAGCAGCGCCTGCAGCTCGTAGGGGGCCGGGCCCACTTCAAATGTTCCGAAAAGTGTGACACTTTTGGTCGTTTTTTTGACTTTTTCGACGATCGTCACTCTGCAGAGTGATTCGTCGTGCGAAATCGTGCGAAATTGTGCGAAATTTGCTGAAATCGTGTGAAATTTGCTGAAATCGTGCGAATTTGTGCGAAATTTGCTGAAATTGTGCGAAATTTCATGTGAAAAATGTCGACGGTAAAAAATTTTGATGTGCACAACGTGTGTGAATTCATGCGAAATTTTGTCAAACGTCACTCCCCAAAACGACCCTTGGTTGAAATCCATGCGAAATTGTGCGAAATCATGCAAAATTGTGCGAAATCGTGCGAAATCGTGCGAAAATGTGTGAAAATTTTGCGAAAATCACGCGAAAATCACGCGAACTCGTGCGAAATTTTATTTTTTTTTTGCAAAAAACGACCAAAAGTGTCACACACTTGGCTTGGACGGCGGAACATTTGAAGTGGGCCCGGCCAGGGCACCTAGCTCGCACCAACCAGGTAGACACCTCACGTGGCCGGCCCCCCCGCAGGACTGCGACCAGCTCAGCCTGGCCGGCACCTCCTGACGTGGGCCGGGCCCAGTGATGTTAGACGCCGCAAGGCCCGCACCTTCAAAGAACACTGAGCTAGTAGAGGACATGGGGGGCCTATGCCTCTCCGTGATTTGGAAGAAGATGATGGACCAGGCCAAGTGGGCCCAGGTCATAGAGGACAACGAGCCCCCCCCTGTGGGGAAGCGCCCGCGTGTGCAAACCCGCGGGAGGCACGCCAGACAGCTCCCCTAGGGCAGCGTGAGGCTGTCTAAATTGATGTTGTAGTTAGAATGCTGTTAGATAGACGTCGTAGGTAGCTGATGTAGATAGATTAATTAATTATGCTCCGCTTGCTTGCCCACGCTCCTGGCCATGATATGTTCATGCGGGTCTTATATATTGCACCCACAGAATTTGCCGGATCGTCTATCGTGTCTGATTGCTGCTGTGGCATTAATTAATTAATTAATAGACACGTGACTGCGTCACGTGAGCAAAGTCCTCAGTGCGAGGGGAACATGGGACGGAATGGATTTAAAAAAATTATAACATGCCTCCGTTGGGAAAACATGTAGCACTTATTCCTTGGTGGATGGTTGGAGTGGAGGGAGCCGCGTAATCGAACTAACCTAACTCTAAGCTATTGTAACAGAATAAAATGGTGGCCTCTGCTCCACTAAATATACAGATCTTTTACCTCCTGTCATTGAAGACAGAACGGACTTATCAAATCCCGAGAGACAGGGGAAATCCCTAGCACTCTCCAGGAATCCTAGAGGGTGGTCATTTCTTGTCTAGAGGAGTTTCCTGGCAAGACCTTACTCCGTCGGTAGAGAGCGGTGGTCCCCTTTTGGTCGGGCGTCTCTCTTCTTGCTCATACAGACACAAGACTTCCTGTCTATCGGATATGGCTGTCCAATAACAGGGCCTGAAGTGAGGATGTTTGGTTATTAGAAATAACTTCACATTATTGGGGGTATCCGCCTGATGGCTATGGTGACAAACAGGCAAAGCTTATGTCTCCTTCGACACAGAGGAGTCCAACGCAATCTCACAGGTCTCAGCCAATCAGAACACAGACGAACCGGTAAGGTTCTCTCTATATATCCTTTACACCCCTTACGTCAGAAAGATCCTATATGACATCAGTCAGATTACACTGAACGCTGAACGCCAAGTTCGCGTACTTGGATGTAACAGTATACACGCTGTCAGAAAATACTGTTACAGCTATCTAGTCTAGAAAAATCCTAACTACACTACTCATCAGAACGCCGCCTCCTCTTGGGGGGAGGTGGCTTGCCCACAGGGGCTGGCGTGTGAGCCTTCAGACAATCTTCTGCCACCGCGTCTTGTTCTGCATGGCAGTCCAAAGAAGGGAGAGAGAGTGGAAGCGGTGTTCAAACTATGCTGGGACCACTAGGTCGTCCAGCAACATCTGGATGTAGTTCGTGACATGTTTCCCTACCCTTTTGGGAATGCCCTTGGGGCCACGCCAGGACAGAATATGCCGCCCTGGCTGGCCAAGCCGCTGGGGGCCTGCCAGACCAAGGGCGGTGTCGACCTGGCTGGTGCGAGCAAGGTGTCCTACAAATGCTATCCTACGCTGCCTAATCTTGTCCGAAATACGAGGCATACCCTGATACAAAGACTCTAATGACGGGCGCTTGGAAAACCCTACGTTCAGGACCTGTCGGAGCATCCTGTAAACCGTGCCGTCGAGCTTAGCTGCCAGTGTGGGTGTGATTGTCCACGCCTCGGCGCCATACGTGAGCACCGTGAGGACGAGGACCTTGAAGAGCATGCGCTTGCGGTGCTCGCCCACGCCCTTCGAGTGCCCGAGTAGGTGTTGAGCGAACGGAGCCTGGCCCAGGCCAGGCCGATGCGGATGTCCACATCGTCTGCGGTGTCAGGGAGCCAACTCCCCAACAGTTTGAAGCGATCGCGGAACGGGACCTCCGTCCCGTCGAGCAGGCACGGCAGCGGCGGTGTACTGGAGGCCCCATTGAACCACCATCGCCTCGGTTTTGACACAGCTAATCTCCAACCCCACCGCCCTCGCCTCCAGGCCCAGACAGTCCAGCCAGGTCTGAATGTGCTCGGGGCGCGCGATGAGGGTGGTGTCATCCGCATAAATCAGGTCAGACAGGCGGTAGCCAGGTTTAACCCCGCCGTTCTTGCACTCGTTAATTTAAGGATGTCCAGGCCTGGCTCGAACCCCCGAGCAGTAAAGCGCGCACGTGCCCACCATGACGTGATCCACGACAATAGTGAACAGGTATATGCCAGGGACAGGACACAACCTTTCCACACCCCGTGGTGATTAGGGGGAATGGTGGGTTGGTGCCTTCCGCAGTCCGCACTACTCGGCCCGTGAGCCCTCATACAGTCGACGAATAGCAGCAATAAACGCTGGTGGCACCCGATCCAGAGCTAGGATGGCCCAAAGAGCCTCCCAGAAGACCGTGTCAAAGGCCTTAGGCCTTGCTATAGTCAACAAAAATGAAGACCAGCGGCAAACTGTCAGGGAAAAGGCGACGCACTGTTACGTCGCGTAACAATTCGTTGTAGTTACGGACGTAAAATAGGTCTTTTGCCTCGGTCGTTCCTAGGTTTACGTGTAGTTTGTACTGGGACACTGTTGTCCTCGTAACAGTACTGTGGTGCATTGGATGCTTTTGGGCGTCGCGCCGCGTACTTTATTAGTGGTCCTTATCCTTTGGGTAGAATGTAGTGGACCAGCGTGCATCTGTAGGCGAGGGCCATGTCGGCCCGAGCATGCTGGACCGTTAGTGATCTTTTATGCACGTTCTACCCCTCGTGTTGGTACTCGGCGTGTGTTAAATGAATTAACACATATTAGCTTGGGTCACGGCAGTGTAGTTGTGTTTCCTTCCTCTATTCCTGGAGTAAACGGGTTTGTGTAAATGGCTTATGGCGTATTATAGTAGCACATACGTAAATGCATTGAGATCTGGATCGTCTCGTTCGTCTTTCGCTAGGGGATTAACTAGAGGTGGCCTGACTAGTTTAGGTAGCGTTAGGCCGAGTAGAGGTAGAGGTGGTGGTAGAAGTTTAGGACGTAACAATGGTTCCGGAGGAACTTTCGTAGGTAGAGAGCGAGACGACGATCCCTTGTCACATACGCCTTTGCATCAACCCTTCCGCGTCCAGGGAAACGAAGACGACACCTACTTGACAGGTACTAATGGGCGGGTCGCCTTCAAGCTGGGAGAGTAGTGCTGCCCGGTTCGGGACACGCTCTGCCTAGACGTTAGACCTGCTCGAAGCGGAAAAATCCTTTTATAGATAGCTCCTTTCCCTCGCTTTGTTTTCCTGAGGATGGTTGCTTACTGTCGTAGATAGAGGATAATTGTTCGGTTCGGCGATAGTGAGACGATTAGCGTCTTGGTAGACTACACCTTTTCCTTCGTGCTGCTGTTTATTAGACGGCCGCACCCGCAGAAATACTGGGTCGCTGATTTTAGGACGAGCGCTGGACTATTGCCGCCCTCGTGCTTTCGGTGCTCCAGATAACCCAGCTAAGTCGCCTCCTACTCCTTCTACTCCTATCGTGACGTCACAAGACCAACCAGGTGCGTTACCATGAGCCAGCGGCGTGTTTTTACTGCTCCTTCCGGCATTCTTCCAGCGATAATAGCTTAGCCAAATATTACGTAGTGATTACGCCTCAATGGTCCGCCATTTTTCTTTCTTGGTCCGATGCTAGGAAGATAGTTCAGAACCGTATATATAACGTAGTTAGGTATAAGAAATTTGTGACCTTTGAAGAAGCTCAGCAGTTCCTTATAGACCATAGTGAATCAGATTTAGGCCTACATGTACGCTCTATTCCTCATGGTCGTCCTCCCGTGGAATCCCTAGTCTTTGCTACCCCTCCTTCTTCTCCCCCTAGACGGGCTGCATCCTCATCTGGTTCAGATACTCCTCTCACCTTAGAGTTTGGTTCCCTATGACCCTATCCATTACTGTGGTTAATTAAGGGGAGGGGACACCCCTAAAGGGCACTTTTCTGGAAACCATACCTATGCATGTGCTAAAAATCCAATGATGATTGGGGACCATTAATATGATTAAAAAAAAAATTTCCAGCCACTTGGGGGGGGTACTAGCCCCCACCATACACCGGTAACGCGCTAAAAATAGAAAAAGACGCTATTCTAGTCACATTTTTCCTAGGGCAGTGGGCAAACATATTGGGACCAAATCATATATTCCCATATAGTTCCCTGACTTTTGAGAAATGCTACCTAATTTTGAGCACAAAATAATCATGTTTACACACATTGATGGATTTTCCCGCAAAAAGGGTACTTTTTTAATGAAAAAAAAAATTATCAAATCATAAACACATGGAATAGGGCCAAATCATATATTCCCAAATACTAGAGGTTGGGGGACATGCAGCCCCAAATTTTCAGGTCATTCTGACAAGCGCAGCCCTATTTGATGGATATTCCTAGATTGCCACCTGTGACGAAGCTAAGGGAGGTTTTAGCTAGTATTTAACCACACTAACACCCCTTTATACATCTAAGCCTCATGAAAACTGGCCAAACCACATACTACCATTCTCTGCACATATGGTACCTCCTATGTTCAAGGTTTGACGCCATTCTGACAAGAACTGCCCAAGTTACAACCATTCCAAGATGGCCACCCATGTAGACGCTACAAGGAAATTAGAGTAACCATTTAGCCACACTAGCACCTCCTTCTTCATCAAAGACATCTGCAAACTGACCAAAGCACACATAATCAACTCTTGCACGCTGACGGCAACGCATGCTCAATGTGGGGGGTCATTGCGACAAGAACTGCTCAAGTTGATGGGTTTCCTATATGACCACATGACAAGGCGCTAAGGACCACTCAGTAAGTTAGTAACCCCACAGTGCCACTTAATATGCCATCCAACATGCACCAAAACCATGCAGAGTATGTTTACAAAGTACAAAGGGGTGGCCACGCACCTCATATGTCTTCATCATCCCTCCAGCATGGCCAGCCTTGTAAATATGTGCATAGCCTTGACGATGGTAGCCCTAACATGCCTAAGCGGCATTTCCTATGTTTCTCCCAGGTTAGAGTGTAAGGTTGATGCCAACCAAGATAATCAACACAACAACACCTCCTAAACTGTCCTCCCCGGCATGGATGACAAACTGGGACTATGGAGGGCAAGGAACCAAGTAAGAACATGGTATATATAGCTTGCATGCAGTCATGCATGTCAACCATGGTTGGCTCAGCACATTGTAGTCTTGTCACATCATCATAACAAAGGAAAGCTCAAACAACCATTGGTGCCAGCTATCTACATGCAGTCACACAAATGCAATATCTCCAACATCATCATCACTATAACACTTCCATCCCTGCACGATAAAATGCAAAGAAACCATTGGCGGCCCTTCACCGCATGAGCGCTGTGATGCCGCTGCGGCCTGTGAGGAGAGGGTGCGTCACTCTCAAACAACAAGAAGCGTCCATACGCACAACATCCTTGCCAGAACACGTTTTATGAAATGCCTTATACCTTCCCGAAGAGCTATAGGCTGCGACTGAAGCGGCCCTGATCACGACATCAACGAAAACAATCTAAAGCTGCCAGGTATTCGACAACACAACGGCAAGCGACGGCGAGCTAGCTGGCGGAAACTGCCCAAAAAGAACGCAAAAAACCTCGAACGATGAGCTCATAGAAGAAAGCACCGATAGCAGATAACGTTCGCGACAAATCTGTACCTTGCCCTCGTAAATCCCTCGCCCAGGCGCGCAACAACAGCCGTTCTTCCATGGACAGGTCAGACACGCACTGCGCAGGTCTGAACAATTACTTACCGATAATGGCCGAAAATCTGGCAAAAAGCACCAGCTCGGTTTAGAATTCGATGCAACCGATATTAATGCCTGCTTCTAGGTCAGAACAGCCCCCAAAACCGCTATTTTACAGCCGCTATCATGAATTCTATTTCATTCCGCGCGACCAAAAAATTCAGATTACCCCCCATGCCGATGGCATAAAAAAACAACAGCGATATTGTAAACCAGCTGATTTCCGCCAAAAACTAACATCATAAACTCATCTCCTTCTAGATTCGAGTAAAATTTTTGCATTTCGCCTGCCCTAGTGTGGTAGTTTCGCCTGAACGCAGTCGCCATGGCCACTTCCGCAAGGGGTGCGCGCACCGTGCACGTGAAATTTGTGACCTTCGGCTCCGGCGCGAATTTTTTGGCGCCAAAAAATTCGGGGGTGTCCCGTCCCCTTAAAAAGGATTGATTTTAATTGTTTTCTTTGCTTAAGACATTCAAGGTTTTTCCTTTTGCCGTCATTGCTTCAATTTAGATTCCTATCCTTTTCTTAAGGGGAGGGGACACCCCTAAAGGGCACTTTTCTGGAAACCATACCTATGCATGTGCTAAAAATCCAATCATGATTGGGGACCATAAATATGATAAAAAAAAATTTTTCCAGCCACTTGGGGGTGGTACTAGCCCCCACCATACACCGGTTACGCGCTAAAAATAGAAAAAGACGCTATTTTAGTCACATTTTTCCTAGGACAATGGGCAAACATATTGGGACCAAATCATATATTCCCGCATAGTTCCCCCACTTTTGAGAAAGCCTGCCTAATTTTGAGCACAAAATAATGATGTTTAGACACATTGATGGATTTTCCCGCAAAAAGGGTCCTTTTTTAAACAAAAAAAAATAAAACAAATCATAAACACATGCAATAGTGCCAAATCATATATTCCCAAATACTAGAAAGGGGGGACATGCAGCCCCAAATTTTCAGGTCATTCTGACAAGCGCAGCCCTATTTGATGGATATTCCTAGATTGCCACCTGTGACGAAGCTAAGGGAGGTTTTAGCTAGTATTTAACCACACTAACACCCCTTTATACATCTAAGCCTCATGAAAACTGGCCAAACCACATACTACCATTCTCTGCACATATGGTACCTCCTATGTTCAAGGTTTGACGCCATTCTGACAAGAACTGCCCAAGTTACAACCATTCCAAGACGGCCACCCATGTAGACGCTACAAGGAAATTAGAGTAACCATTTAGCCACACTAGCACCTCCTTCTTCATCAAAGACATCTGCAAACTGACCAAAGCACACATAATCAACTCTTGCACGCTGACGGCAACGCATGCTCAATGTGGGGGGTCATTGCGACAAGAACTGCTCAAGTTGATGGGTTTCCTATATGACCACATGACAAGGCACTAAGGACCACTCAGTAAGTTAGTAACCCCACAGTGCCACTTAATATGCCATCCAACATGCACCAAAACCATGCAGAGTATGTTTACAAAGTACAAAGGGGTGGCCACGCACCTCATATGTCTTCATCATCCCTCCAGCATGGCCAGCCTTGTAAATATGTGCATAGCCTTGACGATGGTAGCCCTAACATGCCTAAGCAGCATTTCCTATGTTTCTCCCAGGTTAGAGTGTAAGGTTGATGCCAACCAAGATAATCAACACAACAACACCTCCTAAACTGTCCTCCCCGGCATGGATGACAAACTGGGACTATGGAGGGCAAGGAACCAAGTAAGAACATGGTATATATAGCTTGCATGCAGTCATGCATGTCAACCATGGTTGGCTCAGCACATTGTAGTCTTGTCACATCATCATAACAAAGGAAAGCTCAAACAACCATTGGTGCCAGCTATCTACATGCAGTCACACAAATGCAATATCTCCAACATCATCATCACTATAACACTTCCATCCATGCACGATAAAATGCAAAGAAACCATTGGCGGCCCTTCACCGCATGAGCGCTGTGATGCCGCTGCGGCCTGTGAGGAGAGGGTGCGTCACTCTCAAACAACAAGAAGCGTCCATACGCACAACATCCTTGCCAGAACACGTTTTATGAAATGCCTTATACCTTCCCGAAGAGCTATAGGCTGCGACTGAAGCGGCCCTGATCACGACATCAACGAAAACAATCTAAAGCTGCCAGGTATTCGACAACACAACGGCAAGCGACGGCGAGCTAGCTGGCGGAAACTGCCCAAAAAGAACGCAAAAAACCTCGAACGATGAGCTCATAGAAGAAAGCACCGATAGCACATAACGTTCGCGACAAATCTGTACCTTGCCCTCGTAAATCCCTCGCCCAGGCGCGCAACAACAGCCGTTCTTCCATGGACAGGTCAGACACGCACTGCGCAGGTCTGAACAATTACTTACCGATAATGGCCGAAAATCTGGCGAAAAGCACCAGCTCGGTTTAGAATTCGATGCAACCGATATTAATGCCTGCTTCAAGGTCAGAACAGCCCCCAAAACCGCTATTTTACAGCCGCTATCATGAATTCTATTTCATTCCGCGCGACCAAAAAATTCAGATTACCCCCCATGCCGATGGCATAAAAAAACAACAGCGATATTGTAAACCAGCTGATTTCCGCCAAAAACTAACATCATAAACTCATCTCCTTTTAGATTCGAGTAAAATTTTTGCATTTCGCCTGCCCTAGTGTGGTAGTTTCGCCTGAACGCAGTCGCCATGGCCACTTCCGCAAGGGGTGCGCGCACCGTGCACGTGAAATTTGTGACCTTCGGTTCCGGCGCGAATTTTTTGGCGCCAAAAAATTCGGGGGTGTCCCGTCCCCTTAAGGCAACTTTCATTGTTTTTCTATTAAACATGGATCCAGTGGGTGGAGATATGTCGCCTTTACCTACCAATAATACTAATAATACTAATAATACTACTAATAATAACAATACTCGTGGTAACCGACGGGACTCCCTGGAAACGGTGCACCATCTCACTCCTCAAGGTAACTTGCGTACCTCACCTCCTTCTCCTACTACTGGTGGTCGCCGTCGTCCCACTCTTACCCCACCTACCTTTGAACAACGTGTCAGATTTAGTGATGACCCCTCTTTTACCCTGAACCAGGCCCCTGCCCCTCCTGCAACCTTGGTCCAACCCTCAACTAGGTCCTCACTCCCTGACAATGCTTCTAGGCCTCCTCCTCACCCTGTGCCTTCCATCCCTGCTCATAACACGGGTCGTACCTCTGCCCCTGTCGGCCCTTCTGGTCGCCCTAGTGCAGTTCCATTTTATCCTCCTGCTTCTTGGTCCTACCCTGACACGGCCTACGAGGCTGCCCAGGTCCCTACCCGTGTGGCTGAGTTAGAAGTTAATAGTGATTTCAGCACCATGCCTCTAGATGACAGAAATTATGATCATTTTGCCTACTCCTCCCTTCGTGAACAATATACTGTTCCCTTCTCCTATGGGCACCATCCTGAAACGGTGGCCCCTTCTAGACCCCTATCCAAAACCTTTCCTCTTCCTTCTTTCTATCCCTCGTATGTAGCAGTGGAAGACAGTGGTCCTATGGGTAAATCTGATCCTTCCCATCCTCCTAAGCCCCCTGCTCTTCCCCTCTTTGCTAACCTTCCCAAGTTGGATGTCAAGTCTACCCCTCAACAGTTTTTCACTTTTATTATGTTGCTTACCCAGAACACAGAGTCGTGGCAAAATCATAATAGATGGCGTCTCCCTGATGCTGTATTAGTCCCTCACTATCTTACTACCTGTATTACCCCTGAGCTTGCTAACCTCATTCATGCAGTGTGAATCCTTGGCCTCTCATGCCTACCCTAACTCAGTAGCAGAATTGTTTAAGCGATTAGAGAGCCATTTAGTTCCTCCTGATGCAGATTGGCAGGATAGATTAGCCTTTGGTACCTTGCAGCAGGGTACTAAGCCGTTTAGGGAATATATATGGAAGAATTTGATGCACAGATGGTACGAATTAGGGATTTGTCGGGCGCAGAAGTACGTGCTCGTTTCCTACAAGGCCTCAGTAGACCCTTATTACGTGAGGTAAAGCGCCAGTTCTCTGCCTACCGTTTTACTGATCTACCCCTCAAGCATGTGCGCCAGCATCTCTTACGCGTAGCAGATTTCTTCACCACCCCTTCTCTTCCTACCCGCTCCCATTAGCCTTACCCCTGAGGAGGAGAACTCCTATGTAGAAGAATTAGACATTTGTGTTACCGACCTTTCGGCTCTTGATGTTTCTCATATCACATGCTATCATTGTAAGGAAGTAGGTCATCTTAAACGTGAGTGCCCCAAGTTCCTTTCGGGTGCTCCCCCTCATCCCGATGCTCGCCCTCCTCGTACCCCTCAGCGTGCTCCTATTCGTCCCACTCCAGGACGCATTCCCTCAGCTACCCCTAGTAGGCTGAATGCTGTGCAGACAGGACCCTCAGGGTTCCCCTATGATAATCAGGCTCCTGCACCCTCTTCGCTCCCTCGTGACCCTCCAGCAGTGGCTTTTTCGCCAGGGACTTCTTCGGGGTTAGTCCCAATGGATGTGGGGGGGAGGGGGAACAGTAGGCCTGTCAGCCGGGGGTAACCTGGACAGGTCCTTAGATAGTACCCCAGATAATAATTTTTGCCTGCCTGTTTTATAACTTCTGTAGGAGCTGAATCATCCCTACCACTACGTGTCCGTCCTCTTATGTTTTTGAATGGTGGCTTAACCGTTCCCCACACTGTTGTAGACCCCTTCTTGCATGCTGATGAACTTTTGAATGTCTCTGTGTTAGTGGATAGCGGTGCGGCTAGCTCCTTTGTGAGCGAGGCCCTAGTTAGGCGTTTAGGACTAGTCCCTATCCCTCACACCAAGCCTGTCACTGTCCATTATGCTGACGGTCGCACCAGTCATTCCCCGGGTACGGTGTCCCTTCCCCTGGTCATACAAGGACGTACTGTCAACCTGACGGCCACTATAGGCCCTATCACTACCGCTGATGTATTACTAGGATTAGATTGGCACCAGGATAATAAGATTACTATTAATTATGATACCATGGTCATCTGGTTTCCAGATAGCTCTTACTGGGTACCGGAACGTCATTATAGAGTAGAAAATTTATCCTTGGTAGATATTACTCCTCCTACACCTGTTGATCCTCCTGTAAGACCTATACCTGAAGTATTAATGTCCAATGATGAATTGCGATCTGAACTAAAGGAATATGGATATTTATTATGTATGTTCCTTCAGTTAGAAGTACAGGAGATACCTATCCCTAATAATATTGTGGATATAGATGTGAACACAGTGGATACAATAGGGGTGGGATTTACTGAAAACGAAATAGTAAGATACATGGCTGTGATAGATTCCTCCAAAGTTTTTGAAGAAAAGACTCCTTCTTATCCTCCTCCTCGTTCTGTTTTACACCGTGTAGTCACGGTGCAGTTCCTACGCACTCTCCGATGTATAGAATGGGCCCTACCGAGCTAAAGGAACTAAAACAGATTTTAGTGTCACTATTATTAGAAGCAGGATTGATAGAGCCTAGTAACTCCCCCTACTCAGCTGGTGTCCTGTTAGTCCCTAAGCCAAATGGCAAGTTTCGTTTAGTTACTGATTATAGGAAGTTAAATGATATCACTGTGAAGTCTAAATACCCTCTACCTCGTATTGATGATATATTTAATAAGGTTAAAGGTTCTACCTGTTTCACTGTACTGGATTGTGCGGATGGTTTTTGGCAACTGCGTATAGCGCCCGAGGATTGTCATAACACCGCCTTTGCTACCCCTTTTGGTCATTATCAGTTTAGAGTAGCGGCTATGGGACTCTGTAATTCTCCTGCCTCTTTTCAAATGTTGATGAATGAAGTGCTTAGACCTGTTATGGGTAATTCTCACCTTCCCCAAGTGTCCTCTGATTTAAAGGATCCTTCCTTCTCCTCTGTTTCTTTAGCTGAGCACGATCGTTCTTGTGCTCAGGCTTACTTAGATGACATCCTTATTTACTCCCCAGATTTTGAAACGCACCTACGTGATTTAAAGAAAGTCTTAGAAATAATGTCTGAAAATTCTTTGTGGGCTCGCCGTGCTAAAGTTCGTTCTGGTAGGAGTGTACCATTTTTAGGACATGTTTTGTCAGATGCCGGTGTCGCTACCGACCCGGATAAAACTAAGTCAATTCAGGATTGGCCTACCCCTACCGACGTTAAAAGTGTACGTAGTTTCTTAGGGATTGCCTCTTACTATAGGCGTTTTATCCCTCGTTTCGCAACTATAGCAGCCCCTATCAATCATTTATTAAAGAAAGATATCCCCTTTGTCTGGAGTAGTGAGTGTCAGTCTGCTTTTCAGTGTTTAAAATCCCTACTCCTCTCTCCTCCCGTACTCATCCTACCCGATACTACCAAACCCTTTGTGGTAGCTACAGACGCTAGTAAGGTAGCTATAGGGGGAGTCCTTCTCCAGGATCAGGGTCAGGGCTTACAGCCAATTGAGTATATCTCTAGGACAATGCTCCCCGCGGAGCGTAACTATCCTGTACACCAGCAGGAACTCTTAGCTGTGGTGTATTGTTGCCACGCGTGGCAGCACTTTCTTAAAGGTGCCCAATTTGATGTTTGTCTGAATGAACCCTGTGAGATAGATCCTTATAGATTAGTTATACAAACGGACCATCGTCCCCTTACCCATCTGCTCTCCCAACCCAACCTTACCCCTCGTCAAGCGCGCTGGATGGAGTTTTTAGCACAGTTTTCCCCTTTTAAACTTCAGTATGTTAAAGGTGTAGATAACATAATAGTACCTGATGCCCTCTCCCGCCGCGCAGATTGCTCCTTTTTCGAGGACTTAGATGTTCTCAATACTACTCTAGTTCCTACCACTATTGGTGTAACCCCTTATGGTGAACTGCCGGATGATGAATCTTATGCCTACCTCTTTCATACTGCTGTTCGCATGCCTGACCTCCTTTCTCACGTAGGGCTCTCTCTCCCGTGTGAGGCCCTTCCTGTGGTCTCTGTGGGGGGGGAGGGGAAAAATAAAATTTCTATACCGCTTAGCCATATAGCGACTAGGTCAGGAAAGTCCTATGATAACATAGTCCCTCTAGGACCTCCCCTTCTCTTTGGCAAGGCGGTAGGAGACCTCTTTAAACCTGATATAGATACTTCTGTAGCGATGCCTACCTCTGATCTTGAACGCCTTATCAGTAGATTTACGGCCACTGAGCCGGAAGCTTTAGCTGCCATTGCCTCCCATCCCCAACAGTTAGGCAGATACCCCTGTAAATTTGTAGGTGGGTTTTTATATGTGCAGATAACAGATTCTCCCCCTCAATGGCGCCTGTATGTCCCTCCTATCTGTCGCTCCTCCTTGCTTTTTGAGTTGCATGATTTAGCTGCTCACCAGGGCGGTAAACGGGTACGGGATTTGGTAACCCGTTCCTACTACTGGCCTTCCCTCTTAAAGGATGTAGATGAGTATGTTAGGACCTGCCAATCTTGTCAGGAAATGAAACCTAACAATTAACGTAGGGCAGATAGCCGCGAGCCTAGGACCCTTCCTGATCCCATCATTCCGTGGGATTCCATTATGATGGATTTTGTAGGACCTTTTAGAAAGAATGATAAGGGTAATGCTCAGATCCTTGTGTTTGTAGATCGCTTTACTCGTATGTGCCATCTCGTGCCTTGTCCCTTGGAACTCACCGCACGCGATTGTGCCCGCCTATCTATACCTCAATAATGTTTATAGATACCATGGTTTGAGTAGGCAGTCTATTTCTGATAAAGATAAGTTATTATTTACTTCTGATTTTTGGCAGCAGTTCTTCGCTGCTATCGGTACCAAGGTTACCTTCGGTACTGCCTACCACTCCTCCTCTTCTCATTTAGTAGAACGTTTTAATAGAGTAGTGGAAGAAGCTCTGCGGCACTATGTGAATGGCTCTGGGAGTGATTGGGAGGATTATCTATGTCTGGTAGAGTTTTCCCTTAACAATTGCCCTCAGGCCGCACATGGTTATACGCCCTTCTTCCTAGATACAGGTAGACAACCCCTTACCCCTACCTCTCTCTTAGCCAGTCCTTTAAGGGACAAGGATGATGTGTCCCGGGATACCGTAGAAGGTGTGCAGGCGTTATTAGATAAGATGAAGAATGCCCACGACAACGCTGTTGCAGGGTACCATAGGGCGCAGGCCAAGTACCTTGCTAGGTTGCGTGCCTCATTAGATAGAAGAGCACCTGAGATAGAAATAGATAGGAGATTTAGTCTTAGTAGAAGGCCCTCGTGTTGGCCGATTCGCTCACAAGTTCGAGGCTGAACTTAAAGTGAAACTCAGGCCCGCCTTCTTAGGACCCTTCCGTGTGTTGTCTAGAGTAGGTAATTTCTTGTATGAGATAGATATCCTTACCTCTTGGCAGACCCATTCGCGCACCTTTCATAGAAGCCAGCTGAAGCTTTACCACCAAAGCACGTTCGCTGGTAGAGAGTTAGCCCCTGCCCCTTTAGAGCATAATCCTGATACTGGTGAGGTAGAGGACGAGGTAGAGAGTATCGTGGCCCATATAGGGTCATTAAAAGAGGCCGTGGTACTCAACGCCAGTATAAGATTAAGTGGATGTATGCTCGTAGCGAGGTCGATAAAGTCTGGTACACGGAGAGTGAGTTAGATGGGTGTAGTCGCCTTTTGCATGACTACAAAACCCTGCACCAGCTCTAGCTGTAGACCTTCTCCTCTTATGTTATTATGCCTGCTGTCGACGGGTGGTTGGTTGTCCCCTCCCCTCCGCAGCCGTCATGGCGGAACCTACCCCTCCGATGGAGACCTTGCCGCCTACCCCTGATCCAGAGTTCTACTATGAGGTCCTTCCGGGCCGTTGGGTCTCCCGATCCAGCTACCCGGGTGGCCCAGTCCATCCTGCCCTTCAGGCTAGTCATGCTGCCTTGGTCCGTGCCGCCCTCTTCGGGGTCTCCTGGTTCGGGCCAGACCCCAATGAACCGCAGCAGTTGGTTGTTCATGGTTTTGACGACGCTGGGCACTGTCTTCTGGAGTGTGGGTCCCGCTGCCCTGCCTTGGGGCAAATCGGACGCCATTCTTCAGTGCCCTAGGATTTTCTCATACCTGTCTACCCCTGTGGGCCGCTCCTGCCTCCGGGAGGTTTTCCCTTGGCTTCCGGCCGAGGGCGAAGCCGAGACAGATGAACACCCCTGTGACCTCCTGCGGGCGGTTGAATTTATGGAGATTGCGGATCAGTCGGCGGGGATGTTAGCACATGGCGATCCTTCCCCTGTGGATGCACCGGTAGAGACGCAGTACACGCCGGAGTATTCGGCCTCAGTCGCAGCGTCCTCCTCCTCCGTGTCGGCGCCTTCTCCTGTCCCGTCGTCACCACGGTCGACCCAGCGCGTGTCGGTGGAGCCGACGCCTACCCCTCCGGGCGTGGATCGCGAGCCTGACCACCTTGCGGCTACTGTGTCTGCAATGCAGGCCCAGATCCAGTCCCTGGCCTCGGCATTCGGGGCCTTCATGGCGTCCCAGTCGCCTGCTTCAGTCGCGCCAGGTGTGGCGTCTGTTGCTGCTGTGCCACCTACCCCTCCTGTTGCCTCGGCGACTACGGCTTCGCCTGCGCCCCAGTGCGCGGCCCGCGGTCGCTGTGGTTTCGTCGGCTGTTGCGGCTCCTACGCCTCCTGCTGCCTCCGCGCCTGTGACCGCCGTACCTGCGCCTTCGCGCGAGTCCCCTGCGGTCGCGCCTGCCGTCGCTGCTTCCGAGCCTCCACAAGCTCCGTCGCAGCCATCGCGGGGCTTCTTTGGCGACACGAGTGGTCTTCCCAGGCTCTGGGAGGGTGGTCCCCCGCAGCGGGTTCCAGTGCCAGACTGGAGCCTGGATGGTAGCCAGTTTTATGGCAAGGTGCCTGTCCCCACGGGCCCCATTTTCAACATGTGGCCTGAGGGTGCGCCTCCACCTGAGACCGGGGTGCCAGCTGCGGTGGCGGGTTCGTCGCGGTCTCCTTCGGCAGCGGGTCCATCGCGGCCTCCCGTGGCGCCGCGGCGCCCTCTGCGCCTGTGCAGGATCCTACCCCTGTTTCGGTTCCGGCCCCTTCAGCTCCGCGCTCTTTGGCTGCGGTTGTTAGGGCCAGCAGCATTGATCATCGTGCCCTCCGCGCTACCGACTCCTTAAGGGAGTTGTCCCAGGGCGACCGGGATCGGGCCCCCTCTGTGGTGCATGCTACACCGGAGTCGCGGGATTCGCCAGTTCCTGGGTACGGTATGTCTGCGATCGCCTGCCGACAGTGTGACCTGCCGCGCGTCGCCACTACAATACGCTTCCGCGGACACCTTTTTCAGCGGGGAAAGTGCCCCCGGGCTTCCGGGGCAAATTCAGCAAGCGCTGCGGAACTTAGATACTAAAATTTCGTTTTTGGTTCGTACCGTACAGCCAATCATTTTGCGCCCGGATCAAATTGTGATCTGGGCACTGAACACGAAAATTTCAGCGGAACGTACGAAACACCAACGCAACTACAGAAAATTTTCAGTGACGAAACTGTAGTACCGTGTACCCAAGCAAAATGTAGTAGGACTTCGCTAAATTCACGTTCGGAATTTTTCCCCGCAAGATTCCCCCGCAAGATTCCCCCGCACGATTCCCCCCCCTAGGTTCAGGCTCCAGTCGATGCTCGCCAAATGGCGCAAAAAAAGAAACATATGTTAAAATCAACGGTGCGAATCCTCGTTACCGCTCGGGTAACATTCTCACTCATTTCGCGTCTCCTACGAACCGTATTGTAGTGGCTGCCGAGCTGGCTATTTCGCCCATGTCCTATGGGTTCTCCCAGGTGTGTCGGGCGCCGCGTGACCGTAGCCTACCCGTTGATACCGATCGGCCTCCGTGCGACATGGTTGTTTTAGCAGATCCTGTGTTCCAGGGTGAGATCCTGGTTCGGCGAGTCCTGTATCGTTGGGCGCGGCGTCACAACGACTTGGACACCTACGGTGGTTACCAGTGGGCTTACCCTCCGCCTCTGGGCATTATGGCCTCAGATGCCCTTACGGTCGAGTATCCTGCGGTGCCTGGTGCTACTGTTACGTCCCGGCCCTTTTGGTCGGACGTAACAATGGAATAAATTACTAAGGCCTTGTGGCCGTTGTACTGAGTTGTATGGATATTGGCTATTGTACGAATTGGACTAGTTATTTTGGGTCCTAGGTTGACCTTTTAGGGGCCGGTGCAGTGGCGCCGCGCCAGTTCTGGGTCTGACGATGGTTCTAGACGTGGATCCTATAGTTGGGGGTCGATGTCGGCCCGGATCCTACGTGGAATGTGTGAACCGGATTGGCTAGTCGGAATTGGTGTGTATCTGCGCCGCAACCCACCTAGGTGAAATTGGTCCGAGGACGAGAGTCTCGTCCTCTTGGTTTGATGAATGATAAGTGCGAATACGCCTACACATTGAGCCCGGGGCAATTATCCATTTGTACTTGGTGTTGCTAGCCATTATAAGTGTGTACTAATTAGCTTGGCATCAAGCCCTGATGCCAGATATCTCACGACTCACGTCGTGAAGCGCAACCTACTTTAGGCTACCTTGAATTATTCCTAATTCCGGCAAGAAGGGTCTTTCGCTACGTAGCTCAGGCTAGGTGTGTCTGGGCTGGGACGTAACACTGGTTATCGGAGGAAATGTGCTGGAAAGGTTAGCTAACTCTCGCGGAGAGGGTTGGTGAGCCAATTAGGATACCAAGGCTGAGTTTGACGTAGGTAGAGGTTCCGGAATTCAACGACTGCTGACTGGTCGGCGGCCAGCCCGTAAAGGGATTCAACGACGACCTAGCCAGCAAGCGGCCAGTCTGGGATACTCGGCGGGGCTATAGCAATAGTCCTGTGGTGAGGTGCTATAAACGATAGCGTTCAGCTCTCCTGTTTTCAACGACACCTAGTGGCGGCCAGGGCCTGCCTTCAACGACACCGGGTGGTGGCCAGCTCAGGAGGATTTAATGTCATCGAATATGGTTCGTCCCCTAGATAGGATTCTTTCTTTGCAAGCGATGCCTGCGGAAGGCTAGCTGGCGTGCTCGCTTTCTCTCCGGGTTCGCACGCGTAGGGGTTCTCGTTATACGTGGTGCCTCTATAGGGTGTGAATGTCGTTGGTGCGAATGGAAGTTGCGGATGACGACCATTCGTTGTTTTACCTGTTGTGGGGGTGAATACCGTCGGGCTGTTGCCGACTGTGCTGACGGTGTTTACCTCCGTGTAATTGTTGTATAGCCCCTCTGCCGCGGAAGGCTGGGGGCGTGTGCTGTGCTACACTCCGTGCTCTCTCCTCGTTCGTTTAAGGTCACTGCACTTAGAGGTAGCCTGGGATTCCCCTTTCTCTCCTGCTTAATATTAAATTAATTAATTATAATGAAAATTTAAAATTCGGGGTTCTTTGAACGGAGTTTCTTCTATACGTGAATGCGGGAACAAGAGGCCGCTGGATGAGCGGCTTATAGGTCGCAGTGTTTACTCGTAGCTGTTTGGCTAGAGCTTTTGTGATTAGTAGATGCAATATAGTGCATGGTTGAAAAATGAATTAAATAAAATGTGCGTTCCGCGCTTGGGTTGATTATACCCGGGCGGAACGGGGCGTGAGGTGCAGTGCCCCTGAAAAGAACAACCTACGCATTATTTAATACTAGCCGTGCAGATTCGGGATATTCTACCCCCGGTCTGTACGGTTAGCGTCTTACTAGCATCCACTAAACATAAGGGTTTAATGACGTCAGTTAGCTAGGGATAAGGGAGGTTTTGCGACTAAAAGCCGCTCTGGCTGGTTTTGTCGGCCTCTTTCTTTGCTCGTTGTCGTTGCGGCGGCAGCCGCAGCTATGGGTGCTGCGGAGCAAAATCCCAAAAGCACTGGTTGCACTGGCCACTTGGCCAGTGGTGAGACTTCCAGTTGTTAACCGGCCAGGCGTAGTTCCTCGCCCGGTTAACTAAAAGAAAAGAAAAAGATTACCTCCGGTCCGCACCTTTTCCCCAGCTTGGGGTCTTTGGTGGGCCGGATGCCGTGACAGGTGCTCAACTGTCGCTTGGTCGGCCCAGTGCGCGAGCTGGTGCTCCGTACCTGGGGATGCTTGCACCCCGGGTTGGAGCCGGATGGCTGGCACTGGCGACCCGTGTCTCGGTCCGCGGCCTGCGGCTTTTTCTTCGGAAATTGCTGCTGGCCAGCAAACTTTGCAATTGCCTTCCGCCGAGGGGGGGGTGGTTGGGGCTGGGGACGGCGATGGGAAAAGCGTCTAAGCTAGAAATTTTTTCCCCACGCATAGAAACCTCGGGGGGGAATGCGGTCTTGGCTGAACGGACTCTCGTTCAGCCAGGTGCCTGGGGCTGTGGCCTCGGGCATCCGGGCTGGCGGGGCCTGGGCTAGGTCCACGTTTTTTCTCGAAGCACCCCGGGTCTATGGGGAGACGGCCATAGCGGTACCGACTCGGGGCCCCGAGAGGGGTCATGATAGGCTGGCCGTGCGCAATCGCAGTGCAAATGCGCTGGGCCTTTTTGGGCCTGGCCATGCATCCACAGCCGCCGGGCACACGCCTCCCGATGTGGGGGGCTCCCGTTTTGCGGCAGGGCGGTCACTTGTGACAACAAGCAAGGTGGAGTGCGGCTTCAAGGGAAAGCCAGGGCGGGGGTGATTGGGCAACGTACTTCATGAAGGGCCTTGAACGGCGTGCCTCCGGGCATGTCAATTAGTGTCACATGTATGCTTCCACTTATTGTTTTAATGAAGATGCTGGTTTTTGTGGGAGCTACGTGGGACATGAATCGGGGTTCTTTGAACGGAGTTTCTTCTATACGTGAATGCGGGAACAAGAGGCCGCTGGATGAGCGGCTTATAGGTCGCAGTGTTTACTCGTAGCTGTTTGGCTAGAGCTTTTGTGATTAGTAGATGCAATATAGTGCATGGTTGAAAAATGAATTAAATAAAATGTGCGTTCCGCGCTTGGGTTGATTATACCCGGGCGGAACGGGGCGTGAGGTGCAGTGCCCCTGAAAAGAACAACCTACGCATTATTTAATACTAGCCGTGCAGATTCGGGATATTCTACCCCCGGTCTGTACGGTTAGCGTCTTACTAGCATCCACTAAACATAAGGGTTTAATGACGTCAGTTAGCTAGGGATAAGGGAGGTTTTGCGACTAAAAGCCGCTCTGGCTGGTTTTGTCGGCCTCTTTCTTTGCTCCCCACCCACCCACCCTTGTCTTGTTATTGTTTTAATGAAGATGCTGGTTTTTGTGGGAGCTACGTGGGACATGAACATTTTTTAATTGCAAGCCGCTGCCAGACTATGATGTAACATGCCTCGACGTAACAAATTAAATAAGGGTGGACAGTCTGGATTTCCTTACTATGCAGTAGCTCATGACGGAGATAAGGGTAGACCGGCTATATTCTACAGTTGGAAGACTTGTGAGGAGCACATTAAAGATAAGATATTGTCTCTAGGCTCTAGTGCTAAGTGGAAAGGGTTTGACAACATTACAGAAGCAGATAGGTTTGTTAGGGAACACATGCCATTGCCTGAGGGGATGCACACCACACGTGAATGCTCCAAGCCACCCACGCGCAGCAGTCAGGGGGAGGGGACAGCAGTTACAGTTACCTTCTCTCAGCTGACCATTGGCCCTAGCAAACAGTAGAGGTTACTATTACTAGGTAGTAATACTAGGTTTTATATCTACAGATCCATAGCACGTGGTTGCTCTTTCTCTCTCTCGTCTTCCTGGGGAGGTGATGCCTGCTGTGTAAGGTACCGGTACGAGCACCATGCCAACACGGTACCAAACAAGGAACGCCAGAGAGACAGAAGATGATCTTAGGGAGAGAGATTCAGATAATAGAGAGATAGAACCAGTAGACAACCACGAGCACGGTACAGAAGGGCTAGAGGTACCACCGCACGTCCAAGTAGAGACAGGTACAGGTGAGGTCATGGAGAGACCTGTGGAAGGCTCCCTACGATCCAGCTCTAGTTCCCCAGCGGATGGGGACCATCTAGACGCCTTAACCAGGCAGGAAGATGACAGAAGTGACCAAGAGATACTACCAGGGGACTCGCAGCAGCAGCAGCAACAGCAGCAGCAGCAGCAGCAGCAGCAGCAACCGCAGCAGCAGCAGCAGCAGCAGCAGCAGCAACGACAGCAACAGCAGCAGCAGCAGCTACGACAGCAGCAACAGCAACAGCAGCAACCGCAGCAGCAGCAGCAGCAACGGCAGCAACAGCAGCAGCAGCAGCAACGATTGCAGCAACAACAACCCCAGACGAGACCACAATGGCTACCATCGGATCCTGAGCAGCAGGGAGACGAGAATGAAGATACCCTGCACTACCGCTCAGCAGCCAGTCACCGGGCGACCAACGCATCCTTGGGCAGGGCGGGGGCGGCCCCAGGGACCTCCACCGGGCCCCACACACCGGGGCAGACGCAGAGTGTCCTTCGGCAGCACGTCCCTGTTACCCACGGCGCTCTGGTATTCGGATGAGGAAGGGGAGATCCCAGGGGCAGATGGCGAGTTCGATGACCTGGAAGGGACTAACGAGGTGGACGAGGGAACTGTTACGCAGGGCCCGCCCGTTGGTACTCCTAGACCACGGACCAGACCAGGGGAGACCAGGAGCAGTGTCACCACCCGAGACGAGGAGACTCACACGCCCGTCCAGCGCCCGGCACCTCAACCGCAGCGCCCACGGGTGCTTGACCAAAGCGCGGTCTCCTCGCCTGCGCCTGCTGGCAACCTCAGCTTCAGCAGGGTGGCCTTGGATGACCCGGGGTACGAACACCCCTCATCCGTCCAGGTGCGGCGGACTCATGGTACGCCGCCCAGATCCGGCTCTCTCCCCCGGTCGCAGCCCCCCACCTTCGGCGATATCCCCCACGTAGACGTCGGTGGGCCCGTCACCGCCGCGGTAAAGGCCCCACCGATGCCCAATTTCAAGAATGTACCCAAGCTGCACGCGGACATGAAACCGCGCGAGGTAGAGGAATGGGGACGCATGTGGCGACAGCAGTATACCATCTGGCGCAATCATCACAACTGGCAGCTGGCCACCAGCGATCTGATTGCTAGTGATTAACTCCTGTATGGACCCCTCGGTGGTGAGCATCTTGAACTGTGAGAGCATCGCGTCCCAGTCATACCCGCAAACCTTGGCGGAACTGATGGACCGGTGCGTCGCAAGCTGGTGCCCCCAGATGCTACACTCCACGAGCGGATGGCCTTCAGCAAGCTGCGCCAGGGGACCACCCCATATCGCGAGTTTCTGTCTAAGTTCGAGTCCAGCGCCGCCTACCTGGCTGACATGACCTGGTATGAGTACAAGAGCAGGTTCATCGAGGCACTCTGTCCTGAGCTGCAGGACGAGGTATTCAAGCACTACGCTGATGTCCCTTGGGAGGAGTGGGACATCTTGAATATCCAGAGGTATCTCCTACAGGTGGCCGACGTAGTGGCTCGCGGGCGTGCACCCTCAGTGCGCCGTTTCTTCAGACCAGCTCCCCCGCGACGGGTGAATCAGATGTACTCCACTGAGTTCGCCGGCGAGGAGGAGGACGAGTACCTCGACGACCCTGACGAGGGCTACACTGACCATGGCGTCAACGCGATCGACGCTAGCAAGGCGCGCTGCTTCATGTGCAGCGAGGTGGGGCACCTCAAGCGCGACTGCCCCAAGCTCCGGGGCAAGCACGCCAGTCGTGGGGCAGGAGAAGGGGAACCCAGTGTTCGTTTCTCTGGCCCGGCCTTCGGCAGCCGCCCCGACTCCTCCGGTCCTCGGGACCGACCCCGCAACGCGGGTGAGCGTGCGGCTCGCCTGCAGCACGCCAGACAGGTCCCGACGCAGTACCAGCAGCCGCGACCACCCGCGACCAGCTCTACCAAGGGCGTGTTGCGCGCGGTCAACGAGATTGAGGCGCGGCGACAGTCCTCCTCTTCGGCCAACGCAGGCAGTGGCAGGCTACGAGTATGACGACGAGGAGGGGGCTGACGAAGAGGAGGAGGGGGGGAAGAGGGCGGGCGGTCGGGCGAGGCGGCCTCCCGTCCCACCGCTCCTCGGGAGTAGTAGCCCTGCCCGTGGGCTTGGGTCCCGGGGTAGGGGATAGGGTAGAAAAATCAGATGGTAGCCCAGACGCGGAGTCAACTAGAGTAGAGGTAGACGTCAATAACGTGGCCGCAGACGCGTCCACCCAACCGGCGGCGCGTGCATCTCAAGGAGATTCGCGCATCTGTTTCTTTTCAGCGGAGGGTTACTGGTCCCTCCCACCGTCCTTGATCCGTATTTGAAGGAGAAAACGATCATGGACGTGAAGTTCCTGGTCGACACCGGCGCCTCCACGTCCTTCATCAACGAGGCCCTGGTGCGTCGGCTGGGCCTGGTACCACGACCACACCACGGCAGTGTATGTCACCTACTCAGACGGCCGGCGACACCAATCGCCGGGCCTAGCAGACATCAAGGGTGTGCTGCAGGGCACGCCGGTGGACCTGGTGGCGACTATTGCGCCGTTGGGCGCTGCCGACATCATCATTGGAGTGGACTGGCTGGACAAGCAGGATGTGGACATCAGTGTGCGCCGGCGGGTAGTTTGGTTTCCGGACGGTTCATTCTGGTGCCCAGACAGCGAGTATAGGGCACAGGCCGCTGAGGTCCATAACATTACACACGAGCGCTCGGCGGACGGGCCTCGACCAGCGTCCCAGATCCTGATGAGTAGCAAGACGCTGGCGCGCCAGCTCCGGAAGGGCAAGGAGTACGCGATGTACCGGATAGACCTGGACAGCACTCAGGCCTGCTTAACGAGATTGGTGCCGGCTTCACACCGGACGAGCTGGCGCGGTTCAATGCCGTCCTGGAGAAGCGCACTACTCTTCGCGGATCGCACCCCCCAGTTCCCTCCCAATCGATCGGTGTTACATCGTGTCCAGCTCCAGGAGGGTTCCGGGCCTACCGTGTCTCCCATGTACCGCATGGGCCCAGTCGAGCTGGTGGAGCTCAAGAAGATCCTCATTTCACTGCTCGACGCTGGGCTCATTGAACCCAGCAACAGCCCCTTCTCAGCGGGCGTGCTGCTCGTTCCCAAGCCAGGGGGCAAGTGGCGTCTGGTGACGGATTACCGGAAGCTGAACGCCATCACCGTCAAGTCCCGGTATCCTCTACCGCGGATCGACGACATCTTCAACCGTGTCCAGGGGGCTACGTGTTTCACCGTCATCGACTGTGCGGACGGGTTTTGGCAGCTGCGCATCGCGCCAGAAGACTGCCACAAGACCGCGTTCGCTACGCCCTTCGGTCACTACCAGTTTCGGGTGGCGGCAATGGGGCTGTGTAATTCGCCTGCGTCCTTCCAGATGCTGATGAATGACATCCTCCGTCCGGTGATGGGCACAGCCCACTTGCCGCAGGTCTCCCAGGACCTGGCGGACCCGCAGAAGGGGGCGCGCCCGCCCTGGACCTACAAGCGCACGTGCGCGCTGGCGTATCTGGACGACATCCTGGTGTACTCCAAGACGTTCGAGGAGCACCTGGAGGATGTGGACGCCGTGCTGCAGATCATGGAGGATGAGCACCTTTCGGCGCGGAAGGCCAAGGTGCGCGCCGGTCGCTGCGTGCCGTTTCTGGGCCATACCTGTCCGCGGACGGCATCGCGACCGACCCTGAGAAGATCGAGTCCGTCCAGCAATGGCCTGTCCCTACGGACGTGAAAGGGGTGCGCAGTTTCCTGGGATTGGCATCTTACTACCGACGGTTCATCCCGCGGTTTGCCACCATCGCCGCCCCGATCAACGCTCTTCTCAAGAAGGGTACCCCGTTCCTTTGGGCTGAGCAGTGCCAACAGGCTTTCGAGGCGCTTAAGCGCCACCTCACCACAGCGCCAGTCCTTATCCTGCCGGATCCGGCCCTTCCTTTCGTCGTGGCTACGGACGCCAGCAAGGTGGCCATCGGGGGTGTTCTCCTGCAGGACCAAGGCAAGGGCCTTCAGCCCATCGAGTACATCTCACGCACGATGATTCCGGCGGAGCGGAATTATCCAGTGCATCAGCAGGAACTCCTGGCAGTAGTCTACAGCTGCCACACGTGGCGTCATCATCTCTTGGGGGCCCAGTTTTCGGTGGCCATCAGTGAGCAGGGGGATCTCGACCCCCATCGCCTGGTGATCCACACGGACCACCGGCCGCTCACCCACCTCCTGGTGCAGCCCAACTTGACGCCCCGCCAGGCGCGGTGGATGGAGTACCTGTCACAGTTTGCGCCGTTCAAGATCCAATATGTCAAGGGCGCGGACAATGTGGTGCCCGACGCCCTCTCGCGACGGGCGGACTATTGGTTCTACGAGGACATGGACGTGCTGCATACCACCTGTGTCCCAGTGGCCGCCCCGGGGACCGCCTACGGTGTGGAACCACGGTCTCCCCAGGCCCGCCACTTGTTTCATCTTGGGCACACCACCATGGATGACTTGTCACCCCTCCCGGAGGAGACGGTTCAACCAAGCGCCCACGAGGACGTGGACACCCCCGGGGAGGGGGAGGGGTCGCATGCGCGCGTGCCCCTTAGTCATGTGGTGCCGCCCCAGGGAATTTTTCAGCTTCAGCCGCTCGGCCCTCCCACAGTCTTCTCAGAATTCGTCAACCAGGCGGGTACGGATGCGGCAGAACCGGCTGCGGACGCGTTCACAGTCACGTCGGACTTGGAGATGCTGATCAGCCGTTTCACGATCACGGAGGAAGCAGCACTTGAAGCCATCCGGGCACATCCCCAGCAGATGGGGGCCTATCCTTGCAAGTTCCAGGAGGGGCGCCTGTTCGTGAGTCCCCAGCCGGAGGAATGGCGGCTGTATGTTCCTGAGCTTGTAGGGCTGCCTTGCTTCACGAGCTCCATGATTCTCTTCTGGGCGGACATCAGGGAAGTCACCGTCTCCTTCCCCGGGCACGTAAGCACTTCTACTGGCCAGGGATGAAGGAGTATATCGAGACGTATGTGCGCCAGTGCCCCTCGTGTCAGATCATGAAGTCCAGGAACACGGGCTCTCAGGCCGTCCCTAAGACGCTGCCGGATCCTATGGGTCCTTGGGATTCTATCATGATGGACTTCATCGGCCCGTTAAGAAGACGAAGAACGGCAACAGCATGGTCTTGGTGTTCGTGGACCGCCTGACGCGCATGTGTCACCTGGCTCCGTGTCCGGTCGACCTCACAGCGGAGGAGTGCGCCAAGATATACCTGACGCACGTGTTTCGGTTTCACGGGCTCAGCCGGCAGTTCATCTCTGACCGCGACAAGCTCTTCACGGCCAAATTCTGGCAGGAGTTTTCGAGCAACTGGGCACCAAGGTGTCGCTGGGCACGGCCTACCACAGCTCGTCGTCGCACCTGGTGGAGCGGTTGAACCGCACGGTGCAAGAGACCATGCGACACTACACCGACACGGTGGGCAGCAATTGGGAAGAACTTCTGGGCTTGGTGGAGTTTTCCCTGAACAATGCCCCCCAGGCCGCCCATGGGTTTACCCCCTTTTTCCTCAACTCCGGCCGACACCCTCTCACACCGCTCGACTTGCTTGGGAGCCACGAACTGGAGAGGATCAGGTCAAGCTGGATACCCTACAGGGGTTGAGCGGTTGCTGCAGCGGATGCACCAGGCGCATAACAGCGCGGTTCAGGGCTATCGCGCAGCGGCAGCGCGGTATCTGGAGAGGACAGCCGGCAAGCGGGATCACCGGACGCCGTCCATCGAGGTGGGCGATTGGGTCCTGGTTGAGGGCCCGCAGATCGGGCGATTTTCGCACAAGGTGGAGAAGGAGCTGAAGACTAAGCTCCGACCCATGTTCCTGGGTCCCTACAAGGTCCTCACCAAGTTCGACGACGTCATGTTCCAGGTGGACATTCCAGTGTCATGGAACCTCACGTCCAACCGTTTCCACCGTGACCAGCTCAAGTTGTATCACCAGAATACCATTCAGGGCAGGGTCAATCCCCCAGCCCCACTGGAGTTCAATCCGGACACGGGGGAACAGGAGGACGAGGTGGCAGCGATCGTGGGACACCGGGATGTCAAACGGGGACGAGGGTTCCAGCGACAATACGGGTGCGATGGCGATTCGCACAACACGAGTCTGAGGACTCCTGGCGCACCGCTACCGAGTTAGCGGGGTGCGCCCGCTTACTAGAAGCATATAAGAAGACGCACCAGTTGCGTTAGCAGACCACATCCGGTAGGGTGTAGGGTGAGGGTGGTGTGTGAGCTGGTATCAGGTACACGCCGACTAACGCCCTGGCATCTTGTGTGTGGGCTGTGCAGGGGGACGCCGCGGAGGCGCTTCCCAGGGCCAGATTCCGTCGGCGCCGTGGAGGCTGCAGACGCAGGATTCCGGGAAGCAGATGGGGAGTCCAGTGAGGGAGATTGGTCGACATGGATATACCCGACGATCCTGAGGTCCCAGAACCGGAAGTGGGGGCGAGGACGCAGATAGCTCGTGGAGAGCCTGCGGCCGAAAGGGTGCAAGGGGCCGGGGCTCGAGAGATGAGGTGGACAGACGGGGCCCTCATCTGGGCGCGAGCGCCGGCAAGAAACATCGTCAAGGCCCGGAGCACCGGACACGCGTACGTTACAGCTGGTGAAGGAGCTGAACGAGGAGACGTTCAATCCCCGGGTGTTCTTGCGTGACTATGGTCGGGAGGGGGAAGCCCTGTTGGAACGACGACGTCGTCGCCGTAATCAGATGCCGTCGGAACTCCGCGCTGACTCCATTATGGCGCGGGTCGGCCCTGTGCAGATGGAGACTTTCAGAGGGTTCGTGCGGCGCAACGCGAGGTTTCGGATCGAGACCCGCACCGCTGCGCGCAACGGCGTGGTGGTCGGGACCGACTGGGAAACACATGAGCGGGAGTGCTCCTGTCACGCGTGCATGAACACGCTGGAAGCGGGTCTGGCATTCCCACGGCTCCTTCTCCTCCTACTCCCACCCCTGTGCGGAAGCTGCTGGAACGCCATTTCCTCGGTATCTTCCGCCGGAGGGGCGCTACGGGGTGAAAAATGTCTGCGTGAGGGCAGTATTCGTTACGGCAGGCCCTGGATCGCATCGTGGCCATGGATGATGAGGACCAGGACGATGGGAGTGAGGAGTATGACTCTGATTCCGACGACCATCCTCCACGCCCTCATTCTCGTTCCCCTCCGCGGGATCCGCCCTCTCGGGGCTCCCAGGAGAGCGGCGCGAGAAACCGTCCTGTGCCTCGTTATGAGGCGCCACCGCCGGCGACGGGCTGGGGGCGACCTCCAGGGCGCGAGGCGCGGAGTCTTCCGAGGGCTACCGGATGGGGCGGAGGCAGTCAAACCGCCCCTCGACGTGCTCCGGAGTGGCCGGCACGTCGTCGCTCGCCATCCCCGCCCTCCCGCTCGCGTTCCCGCTCAGACTCCGGGACCGAGGTACGCCCCGCTCGCCAAGCGTCACCACCCTCTCGTCGGCTTGAGGATCGGCAATGGGCGCGCACGTGGGGGTCCGCGGTGGAGCTGGAGCGGGAGCGAGAGAGTCGGCGACGGCGGACGGAGGAGACCGCGGTGGCTAGGGCAGAACGGCCGGCTAGAGAGGAGCCGTTTGATGAGGTTCCCTCTGGCACCCCGATCGATGGGGCCAAGAAGAGCCCACCTTCCATGTCTCCCTGGAGCCTCGGTCCCAGCGGAAGAGGTTCCACCGGAGCCTAACTTCTTGGTCTCCCTAGAGCCACGTCCCCGGCCTGCCCAGGCCGGGTCGTCGATGTCACGTCCTGCGGAGGGACCCAGCAGACCCACCACCTCGGATCGACGCTCGCACCTTCCCGCGGAGGGACCGCGCTTACCTAACGTACGGATGGCGCGGAAGGTCCCAACGTGACGGGAGTCATGGTGCCGGCGGAACCCGTGGTCACCATCGAGACACTCGTGGCAGCGGTGCAGTCCGGGCAGGGTCTGATACAGCGTATGCTGGACCAGCTCGGGCGCCAGGGCGATCACTCAGTCGCCGCCTCAGTAGGCTACGATGCGGCTTCCCGGGCAGCTTCACACGAGGAGTGGTCACTGGGGGATTTCATACGGACAATTCCGGGGAGGGCAGTAAGGCATGGTGGGCCGGGGCCTCGGACGGAAAAGTTGTGTGTGGTGTTCGAGGGACCTGTGATCTCGGTCCCTTCTGGCATGCACCTGCCCGCCCCTTTGGTTTTTCAAGCGGGTCCTTGGTGCGGTTGACCGTGGTGCCTACTGGGAACAACTAGAAATCGCCTTCTTCCCACAGGCTCCGCTGCCCTTACCGCAACCCGACGACCTTCGTTTTCCCCGGACGGTGGGCCACACGGTGCGGTTCGGTACCGAGGATTGGTGGGACTGGAGGTATCAGGTGGATGGAGTGGGGCACGTGGTTACGCCGCCCAAGGTGGCCCCGGCGGAAGGGCGTGCCTTCCTGGAACGGGTGGTGCCTGATATTGTAGGGGCACCAAGGGCGACAATCATTGAGGATCACGTGCGCACTGAGGTTTTCATGATGGGGGTGAAGTTTGTTCGTGATCACCGCTGTGGGGTGGCAGATTGGTCGGCGCTGACCCTTCTCTTTACCCACCCCCAGTATCTTGCTGGGTTCCTGGCCATGTGGCCCCGGGGCACGTGGGTGGAACTGTCCAGGCTGGGTCGGCAGAAGACGTCCCCATATCAGATCGCCTTCGAAGTGGATTTATGCGCGCATCCCGGGGCGATGATCTGTAATATGACCCCTGTGGGGCGACGGGCTCTCCTTGAGGCCCAGCAGCAGCGGCGGATCACTAGCGGCGGACGCTAGAGTAGATAGTTCAGTTTTTGGGATGGATAGCGGAATCCACCCCCAGAGTTCCGGCTACTACGTCAGGGTTGGGCTTGTGTATCAACCTCTAGAGGAACTGGTATTACTGACCTGCGGGTGAACCGAGGTCGGGACATAGTACTCTTATAGTAGTCTTGTTTGCTTCTCTATCCTATCTTTGTACGGTAGGGACTACCGACCCCCGTGGGGGGGAGGAGTGTTACGTCCCGGCCCTTTTGGTCGGACGTAACAATGGAATAAATTACTAAGGCCTTGTGGCCGTTGTACTGAGTTGTATGGATATTGGCTATTGTACGAATTGGACTAGTTATTTTGGGTCCTAGGTTGACCTTTTAGGGGCCGGTGCAGTGGCGCCGCGCCAGTTCTGGGTCTGACGATGGTTCTAGACGTGGATCCTATAGTTGGGGGTCGATGTCGGCCCGGATCCTACGTGGAATGTGTGAACCGGATTGGCTAGTCGGAATTGGTGTGTATCTGCGCCGCAACCCACCTAGGTGAAATTGGTCCGAGGACGAGAGTCTCGTCCTCTTGGTTTGATGAATGATAAGTGCGAATACGCCTACACATTGAGCCCGGGGCAATTATCCATTTGTACTTGGTGTTGCTAGCCATTATAAGTGTGTACTAATTAGCTTGGCATCAAGCCGTGATGCCAGATATCTCACGACTCACGTCGTGAAGCGCAACCTACTTTAGGCTACCTTGAATTATTCCTAATTCCGGCAAGAAGGGTCTTTCGCTACGTAGCTCAGGCTAGGTGTGTCTGGGCTGGGACGTAACAGCTACGTATGGCGCGGTTCTCTTGCAGCCCCTCCTGGAGTGGGATGCCCGCCGCCCAGCACCCCTCCCGGGCCAGGCCTGGACTCCCGCGGCCATCCTCCCCCTCGGGCTAGCGACTATCTCGAGACGTTCGGGTCGCGACAGTGCGCTCGGCGGTACGTGGCGCTCACGTGAGGTTCGGCACATCAGGTTGTGGCCGGCTAATGTGGAGCCTCTGCTAGATCTGTTCTTCCCGAAGGGCTTGCGTCATCGGATCCGGTACCATCGCCTACTCCTGCGGGCTCTCTGTTTGATCGCGGTAGAGCCTTTCCTACGCCTCTTTGCCTGTGGCTTCCTGGACTGGGCCCGTGGCCAGGTGGTCCTTACGCAGCATAGGTATTACTGGGCCTTTCTGGGCCTTTTTCCTGATGGCGTGTGGGCCGATGTTTTCCTCACTGTAGATAGGCATGATAATGCGGACGACGTGGCCCACTACCATGCGTATCTGGAGGTTCTGCTGGCCTCGCGTGGCACTTACCAGACGGATGGCAACTAGATAGAGGGCCTTAGGCCCGACCTGAGGGTGTTGTCCCTCCGGTATATAGAGTCGCCCTCATATTCTGGCCAGTTGATTGGTCGTTCTTGGTCCGTGGTGCTGACTTTGTTCACTCTGTGTGTCCTGCCCAGTGCCGTCCCTCCCGGCAAGGCCTCTGTGCCAGGCAGTTAGGGGATCCAGTTAAGTAATGCAATACGCATTACTTTTGCATACTTGCAAGTATGCAAAAGTAATGCGTATTGCATTACTTAACTAAGATTGGCGTTCGCTCCTGGGGTACCGGGTTCGAATCCTCTCGGAGGCACGGAAATATTTG
>RPFO01000672.1:0-58821 GCA_009746045.1 Mesostigma viride
AGGATGGCTTCCTTTTGCAGCATTCTTTGATTGAATGGGCACAGGATTACAGGTGTTCCGATTAACACCCGGAGCGGAGTCTCGTCAGGCGTCTAGCCAGAAGGGTGCTGCCTCTGTTGGTAGACAGTAGGTAGACAACCTTCCTCGTCGGCTCGCGGCTAACAGGCTTCGGGGACAGCCTCTAAATATCCCGTTCCACTACCATGCATCGACCTAACAGTCGACTGAGACACATGGTGGTGCCGGTATCTCGGGCCAGAACGACAGCTCTCAGCAGCAAGATTAGCAACACCCAACGCATGCTAGATTTCCTACGCCTCTGCGTTGCGCAAGCATCCCCGAATACCCAGAGCAGGCGGCAGGCTCGCATCCTACGCCTGCAGGACAAAATAAATGCGATGAAAAGCACTATTTCCACCGCTTCCCTTCCCCCTCCGTTCCACCCCCACCTCCATTCCCCGCCGCACCCACCCCCATCACCCATCGTCGCTCTCCCGGGAGGCCCACACTAAATCACTAATCGAAAATTACTTGGGAAATGTTGTCTCGGGCTGATGGACATGTGTGCCCCTCAATTGCGGAGTTAAATTGGATGTATAATTGAATGAAATACATTATTACATTCCATGCATCGATGCTCGAGTCATCGCGATATCTGAATATCTTACATAATTACAGACCCATCAATTGGAAGATCAGAAAGCTCCAGTGCATCTGCTCTACGACCGGACGTCTCAATCGTACGTAGTGCTTTCGAGTTATAATTACCCTCAATGTATGTCTGGAAAATCCACGTGCAGGCAGTGTCAAATGCATGGTATATGAACTAGTTATGTACATGTCAAGATGATGACAGTCAAGCGAGGCCATACATGTTGACGGACAAGTGAGCCTGTAGACCTACGTCGATCCCCAGTTCCTCGATGTCGTGCGCAGCCCCGATATCATCAGATTTCCAATCCCCAACGGCCGTCGGCTCCGCAAAATCCACGTTCGCGATTAAACAGTGCAACCGCGAGGGCCGTTCTAACTTGTAATCCACCTATATAATGGGCTCCGTCTCGTCACCGTGCGTTCGCATCAACAGGACAGCCACGGGTGTCGCGACGTCTCGGACGCTGTGCACTACACGCATCATCTCGGTCATCGCAGCCGTCGAGCACGTCACAAGCATCAATTATTCTCTGGACGAATTCTCGTGACCGTGTTGATATTAATGTCTGCCAACTTCACGACTGTGAACAGCAGCCTCACGCACGTCCGGTCCATCCGACTCCGTCAGGCGGTGTTGCGAATGGCGTCCTGCGTGCAAAAACCAGTACATGAAGGACAATAATGTTAGCCCGTTAGACAGATTTGTCTGTGGTTCCGCTTACAGCAGTACTAATCACCCGTTACGCGGATTTCGGGCAAGTGGGTATCCTCCTACATTACATGTATCCAATTATGGACGGGAGATTTAAAATGGGAAACAAGTATCAGCGAACCCAGAATCAAGGTATCCACGCAACGGTTTTGAAGAAACGGCTATGTACATATAGACACAATGAACTGAACAAAACTTTAGTAGCTCACTCGTCGTTCACTTGTTAGTCGTAACGGAGGCAGTCATTCAGTCAGTTTGCAAGTTCAGTTGGCAAGTACGGAAACACACGCAAGTGCGTAACGGAGGCAGTCAGTCAGTCAGTTTGCAAGTGCAGTTGGCAAGTACGGACCACCAACCGCGTGTGTACGTCCATGATATCGCAATATAATCAAGAATAACAGGGAACGGTTAATGTATCCTTTACGCAGCTTTTTCGTTCAGGGCATGTTGAAATAACGAAAGTGGGGTCAGGTGTTCGAACCTTCCAAGTGCCGAATTTTTTACGAACCAGCGCATTCACGAACCTTGCACTGGGGACGCGGTGGACGTGTACCATTACCCCGGCCTAATTCTAGCATTGTACACAAGGGGCGGTGGCTAGCAGTAAAGAAGGGCATCCTAGTCATAACGCTGGGCAAGTTTAAAAGCACCAACGGCCGTTGAGTAGGAAAAAAAAAGAGCAGGAGAAGAGCACGTCGACGTTTCAACAGCAAGACAAAAATATTGAACCCCGAGTACCAATGAAAATGCTTTCATGCATGTCCACCCCGACGAGGCACAAATTCATGCATGCCCACCCCGACGAGGCACAAATTAATGAACGACAGATTTCTCACCCCCCCCCGGCACATGGAACAAGTGCCATCGCACGCACACACTTTGTAGACAGGAGAGTTTCGAGAGTCCAACGGCCGTTGGCTCGGAGAAATTGACAGTACACCAGTAAAGACATTAAAATTATCACTTTGTTGTCTTATGTGTGCCGTGTCATTTCCCAAGGTCAAAAGCCGTCAACTTCTGCACCTCTTGTCCCTCCCACCCGTACGCACTAAGCATGCCCACCTTACACTACCACATGTGGCTCTTGAGAAAACTCCCCCCGACGATGCACATGTGCCATTCACGCACACACCTTCAGACAAGGCTATCAGTTTTTCGAAGTCCAACGGCCGTTGGCTCCGAGAAATGCTGTTACAACTCAAAATTACAATGGTGACATCCACGAGCTAGTGGTACGCCGAACAAGTGCTTGTATGACATATGGCGACTGCCCGTGAGGAAAAGTCCACCACCACACACGGTCAGTTTTTTGAGTCCAACGGCCGTTGGCTCCGAGAAATGCTGTTACAACGCAAAATTACAATGGTGACATACATGAGCTAGTGGTACGCCGAACAAGTGCTTGTATGACATATGGCGACTGCCCGTGAGGAAAAGTCCACCACCACACACGGACAGTTTTTTGACTCCAACGCAAGAACAGACGTAATGCACACCAAGTGACCAAGTGGCAAGATAAAGACACCCTTGCCAATCTCTACCCACAAAAACTTAGCCCCGAAATCCGTAGCCCCGAAATCCGTGATTGATTTGTACATTGTAGATGACAATGCAGCGATCACATGTATTCTGAAACCAACACGTTTTTACCTAGTTATCATGGTAACCAATTTATGGTTACCTAGTTATCCATGGCTAGAAAGTTGTAAATACACGATGTGGCCACACACGCCATAGATGAAAATCATAACCAGATCACGCACATGATCATGGAAGGGGACTCTATTGATCTCAAAAAAGAAAGCTCAAGACACCCTACACCCTACACCCTACACCCTACACCATACATCCTACAACCTACACCCTTAACTCTCCACCCTTAGCTTACGTGACCTTTTTTTCGGAGAAATGTCCGAGTGGAATGCTATGTATGGGGTAACTTTCCCAAGGGTTCGAATCCCTCTTTCTCCATTAGAGTTTTGTTTAGCTTCTATTCTCGTCTACACATAATTCACACGAAGTACGCTTGCAAATACTTTATTACTATTTTGTTTGATATACTACACTAATATTATAATTGTTGTGTGTGTGTGTTGTTCACGTGTGCGTGTGTGTGTTGTGTGTGTTGTGTGTGTTGTGCGTGTGCGTGTGCGTGTGCGTGTGCGTGTGCGTGTGCGTGTGCGTGTGCGTGTGCGTGTGTGTGTGTATATAATTTTTTGTTGTGTGTGTGTGTTGTGTGTTGTACGTGCAAGGTGTATGTACATGTGTGTGCAGCCGGCCCTTGCGTGCGCGGTGTGTGTACGTTTCTGTGCAGCCGCCCCTTGCGTGCGCGGTGTATGTACGTGTGTGTGCATGCCGGCCCTTGCGTGCATGGTGTGTGTACGTGTGTGTGCAGCCGCCCCTTGCGTGCGCGGTGTATGTACATGTGTTTGCACTCGCCCATTGCGTGCGCGGTGTATGTACGTGTGTGTGCAGCCGCCCCTTGCGTGCGCGGTGGATGTACGTGTGTGCGCACTCGCCCCTTGCGTGCGCGGTGTATGTACGTGTGTGTGCAGCCGCCCCTTGCGTGCGCGGTGTATGTACATGTGTGTGCATCCTTGTCCTTGCGTGCATGGTGTATGTACATGTGAGTGCCGTCGCCCCAACCGTGCATTGTGTATGTACGTGTGTGTGCAGCCGCCCCTTGCGTGCATGGTGTGTGTACATGTGTGTGCATCCTTGTCCTTGCGTGCATGGTGTATGTACATGTGTTTGCACTCGCCCCTTGCGTGCGCGGTGTGTGTACGTGTGTGTGCAGCCGCCCCTTGCGTGCATGGTGTGTGTACATGTGTGTGCATCCTTGTCCTTGCGTGCATGGTGTGTGTACATGTGTGTGCAGCCGCCCCTTGCGTGCGCGGTGGATGTACATGTGCGGGCAGTTGCCCCTTGCGTGCGCGGTGTATGTACATGTGTTTGCACTCGCCCCTTGCGTGCGCGGTGTATGTACATGTGTGTGCAGCCGCCCCTTGCGTGCATGGTGTATGTACATGTGCTTGCACTGGCCCCGTGCGTGCGCGGTGTATGTACGTGTGTGTGCAGCCGCCCCTTGCGTGCGCGGTGTATGTACGTGCGTGTGCAGCCGCCCCTTGCGTGCGCGGTGTATGTACATGTGTGTGCATCCTTGTCCTTGCGTGCGCGGTGTATGTACATGTGTTTGCACTCGCCCCTTGCGTGCGCGGTGGATGTACATGTGTGTGCAGCCGCCCCTTGCGTGCATGGTTTATGTACATGTGTGTGCAGTCGCCGGCCCCGTGCGTGCGCAGTGGATGTACGTGTGTGTGCAGCCGCCCCGTGCGTGCATGGTGTGTGTACGTGTGTGTGCAGCAGCCCCTTGCGTGCGCGGTGTATGTACGTTTCTGTGCATGCCGGCCCTTGCGTGCATGGTGTATGTACATGTGCTTGCACTGGCCCCTTGCGTGCGCGGTGTATGTACGTGTGTGTGCAGCCCCCCTTGCGTGCGCGGTGTATGTACGTGTGTGCGCACTCGCCCCTTGCGTGCGCGGTGTATGTACGTGTGTGTGCAGCCGCCCCTTGCGTGCGCGGTGTATGTACATGTGTGTGCAGCCGCCCCTTGCGTGTGCGGTGGATGTACATGTGCGGGCAGTTGCCCCTTGCGTGCGCGGTGTATGTACATGTGTTTGCACTCGCCCCTTGCGTGCGCGGTGTATGTACATGTGTGTGCAGCCGCCCCTTGCGTGCATGGTGTATGTACATGTGCTTGCACTGGCCCCGTGCGTGCGCGGTGTATGTACGTGTGTGTGCAGCCGCCCCTTGCGTGCGCGGTGTATGTACGTGTGTGCGCACTCGCCCCTTGCGTGCGCGGTGTATGTACGTGTGTGTGCAGCCGCCCCTTGCGTGCGCGGTGTATGTACATGTGTGTGCATCCTTGTCCTTGCGTGCGCGGTGTATGTACATGTGTTTGCACTCGCCCCTTGGCCGGGCCCACTTCAAATGTTCCGAAAAGTGTGACACTTTTGGTCGTTTTTTTTGACTTTTTCGACGATCGTCACTCTGCAGAGTGATTCGTCGTGCGAAATCGTGCGAAATTGTGCGAAATTTGCTGAAATCGTGTGAAATTTGCTGAAATCGTGCGAATTTGTGCGAAATTTGCTGAAATTGTGCGAAATTTCATGTGAAAAATGTCGACGGTAAAAAATTTTGATGTGCACAACGTGTGTGAATTCATGCGAAATTTTGTCAAACGTCACTCCCCAAAACGACCCTTGGTTGAAATCCATGCGAAATTGTGCGAAATCATGCAAAATTGTGCGAAATCGTGCGAAATCGTGCGAAAATGTGTGAAAATTTTGCGAAAATCACGCGAAAATCACGCGAACTCGTGCGAAATTTTATTTTTTTTTTGCAAAAAACGACCAAAAGTGTCACACACTTGGCTTGGACGGCGGAACATTTGAAGTGGGCCCGGCCCCTTGCGTGCGCGGTGTATGTACATGTGTGTGCAGCCGCCCCTTGCGTGCATGGTTTATGTACATGTGTGTGCAGTCGCCCCGTGCGTGCGCAGTGTATGTACGTGTGTGTGCAGCCGCCCCTTGCGTGCGTGGTGTGTGTACATGTGAGTGCAGCCGCCCCTTGCGTGCGCGGTGTATGTACGTGTGTGTGCAGCAGCCCCTTGCGTGCTTTGTGTGTGTACATGTGTGTGAATCCTTGTCCTTGCGTGCATGGTGTGTGTACGTGTGTGTGCAGCCGCCCCTTGCGTGCATGGTGGATGTACATGTGAGTGCCGTTGCCCCTTGCGTGCGCGGTGTATGTACGTGTGTGTGCAGCCGTCCCTTAATTGCGTGCGCGGTGTGTGTACGTGTGTGTGCACTCGCCCCTTGCGTGCGCGGTGTATGTACGTGTGTGCAGCCGCCCCTTGCGTGCGCGGTGTATGCCAGTGTGTGTGCATGCCGGCCCTTGCGTGCAAGGTGGTGTGTAAGTGTGTGTGCAGCCCCTTGCGTGCATGGTGTATGTACGTGTGTGTGCAGCCGGCCCTTGCGTGCATGGTGTGTGTACATGTGAGTGCAGCCGTCCCTTCCGTGCATGGTGTGTGTACGTGTGTGTGCAGTTGCCCCTTGCGTGCGCAGTGTATGTACGTGTGTGTGCATGCCGGCCCTTGCGTGCATGGTGTGTGTACGTGTGTGTGCAGTTGCCCCTTGCATGCGCGGTGTATGTACATGTGAGTGCAGCCGCCCAAGAGTATGTACATGTGAGTGCCGTCGCCCCTAATTGCGTGCATTGTGTGTGTAAGTGTGTGTGCAGCAGCCCCTTGCGTGCGCGGTGTATGTACGTGTGTGTGCAGCCGCCCCTTGCGTGCATGGTGTATGTCCATGTGAGTGCCGTTGCCCCTTGCGTGCGCGGTGTATGTACGTGTGTGTGCAGCCGTCCCTTAATTGCGTGCGCGGTGGATGTACATGTGCGGGCAGTTGCCCCTTGCGTGCGCGGTGTATGTACGTGTGTGTGCAGCCGTCCCTTGCGTGCGCGGTGTATGTACGTGTGTGTGCAGCCGCCCCTTGCGTGCATGGTGAGTGTAAGTGTGTGTGCAGCAGCCCCTTGCGTGCGCAGTGTATGTACGTGTGTGTGCAGCCGCCCCTTGCGTGCGCGGTGTGTGTATACTGTGTGTGCATGCCGGCCCTTGCGTGCATGGTGTGTGTACGTGTGTGTGCAGCCGCCCCTTGCGTGCGCGGTGTGTGTACGTGTGTGTGCACTCGCCCCTTGCGTGCGCGGTGGATGTACAGGTGTGTGCAGCCGCCCCTTGCGTGCATGGTGTATGTACATGTGTGTGCAGCCGCCCCTTGCGTGCGCGGTGGATGTACATGTGTGTGCAGCCGAACCTTGCGTGCATGGTGTGTGTACCTGTGCGTGAAGTCGCTCCTTGCGTGCATGGTGTGTGTACGTGTGTGTGCAGCCGCCCCTTGCGTGCATGGTGTATGTACATGTGAGTGCCGTTGCCCCTTGCGTGCGCGGTGTATGTACGTGTGTGTGCAGCCGTCCCTTAATTGCGTGCGCGGTGTGTGTACGTGTGTGTGCACTCGCCCCTTGCGTGCGCGGTGTATGTACGTGTGTGCAGCCGCCCCTTGCGTGCGCGGTGTATGCCAGTGTGTGTGCATGCCGGCCCTTGCGTGCAAGGTGTGTGTAAGTGTGTGTGCAGCCCCTTGCGTGCATGGTGTATGTACGTGTGTGTGCAGCTGCCCCTTGCGTGCGCGGTGTGTGTACGTGTGTGTGCAGCCGCCCCGTGGTTGCGCGGTGTATGTACATGTGTGTGCAGTTGCCCCTTGCGTGCGCGGTGTATGTACGTGTGTGTGCAGCCGCCCCTTGCGTGCGCGGTGTAGGTACGTGTGTGTGCAGCCGCCCCAAGCGTGCGCGGTGTGTGTACATGTGTGTGCAGTTGCCCCTTGCGTGCGCGGTGTATGTACGTGTGTGTGCAGCCGCCCCGTGGTTGCGCGGTGTATGTACATGTGTGTGCAGTTGCCCCTTGCGTGCGCGGTGTATGTACGTGTGTGTGCAGCCGCCCCTTGCGTGCAAGGTGTAGGTACGTGTGTGTGCAGCCGCCCCAAGCGTGCGCGGTGTGTGTACATGTGTGTGCAGTTGCCCCTTGCGTGCGCGGTGTGTGTACGTGTGTGTGCAGCCGCCCCTTGCGTGCGCGGTGTATGTACGTGTGTGTGCAGTTGCCCCTTGCGTGCGCGGTGGTTTTTCGTGTGTGTGCAGCCGGCCCTTGCGTGCGCGGTGTGTGTACATGTGAGTGCAGCTGCCCCAAGCGTGCGCGGTGTGTGTACATGTGTGTGCAGTTGCCCCTTGCGTGCGCGGTGGATGTACGTGTGTGTGCAGCCGCCCCTTGCGTGCGCGGTGTATTTACGTGTGTGTGCAGCCGCCCCAAGCGTGCGCGGTGTGTGTACGTGTGTGTGCAGTTGCCCCTTGCGTGCGCGGTGTGTGTACATGTGTGTGCAGTTGCCCCTTGCGTGCGCGGTGTATGTACATGTGTGTGCAGTTGCCCCTTGCGTGCGCGGTGTATGTACGTGTGTGTGCAGCCGCCCCTTGCGTGCGCGGTGTAGGTACGTGTGTGTGCAGCCGCCCCAAGCGTGCGCGGTGTGTGTACATGTGTGTGCAGTTGCCCCTTGCGTGCGCGGTGTGTGTACGTGTGTGTGCAGCCGCCCCTTGCGTGCGCGGTGGATGTACGTGTGTGTGCAGTTGCCCCTTGCGTGCGCGGTGGATGTACGTGTGTGTGCAGCCGCCCCTTGCGTGCGCGGTGTGTGTACATGTGAGTGCAGCTGCCCCAAGCGTGCGCGGTGTGTGTACATGTGTGTGCAGTTGCCCCTTGCGTGCGCGGTGGATGTACGTGTGTGTGCAGCCGCCCCTTGCGTGCGCGGTGTAGGTACGTGTGTGTGCAGCCGCCCCAAGCGTGCGCGGTGTGTGTACGTGTGTGTGCAGTTGCCCCTTGCGTGCGCGGTGTGTGTACATGTGTGTGCAGTTGCCCCTTGCGTGCGCGGTGTATGTACGTGTGTGTGCAGCCGGCCCTTGCGTGCGCGGTGGATGTACGTGTGTGTGCAGCCGGCCCTTGCGTGCATGGTGTGTGTACGTGTGTGTGCAGCCGGCCCTTGCGTGCGCGGTGGATGTACATGTGTGTGCAGTCGCCCCTTGCGTGCGCGGTGTGTGTACATGTGAGTGCAGCTGCCCCAAGCGTGCGCGGTGTGTGTACGTGTGTGTGCAGCCGCCCCGTGGTTGCGCGGTGTATGTACATGTGTGTGCAGTTGCCCCTTGCGTGCGCGGTGTATGTACGTGTGTGTGCAGCCGGCCCTTGCGTGCGCGGTGTAGGTACGTGTGTGTGCAGCCGCCCCAAGCGTGCGCGGTGTGTGTACATGTGTGTGCAGTTGCCCCTTGCGTGCGCGGTGTGTGTACGTGTGTGTGCAGCCGCCCCTTGCGTGCGCGGGGGATGTACGTGTGTGTGCAGCCGGCCCTTGCGTGCATGGTGTGTGTACGTGTGTGTGCAGCCGCCCTTGCGTGCGCGGTGGATGTACATGGGTGTGCAGTCGCCCCTTGCGTGCGCGGTGTAGGTACGTATGTGTGCAGCCGCCCCTTGCGTGCGCGGTGTATGTACGTGTGTGTGCAGCCGCCCCGTGGTTGCGCGGTGTATGTACATGTGTGTGCAGTTGCCCCTTGCGTGCGCGGTGTATGTACGTGTGTGTGCAGCCGGCCCTTGCGTGCGCGGTGTAGGTACGTGTGTGTGCAGCCGCCCCAAGCGTGCGCGGTGTGTGTACATGTGTGTGCAGTTGCCCCTTGCGTGCGCGGTGTGTGTACGTGTGTGTGCAGCCGCCCCTTGCGTGCATGGTGTGTGTACGTGTGTGTGCAGCCGCCCCTTGCGTGCGCGGTGGATGTACGTGTGTGTGCATGCCGGCAATTGCGTGCATGGTGTGTGTACGTGTGTGTGCAGCTGCCCCAAGCGTGCGCGGTGTGTGTACATGTGTGTGCAGTTGCCCCTTGCGTGCGCGGTGGATGTACGTGTGTGTGCAGCCGCCCCTTGCGTGCGCGGTGTAGGTACATGTGTGTGCAGCCGCCCCAAGCGTGCGCGGTGTGTGTACGTGTGTGTGCAGTTGCCCCTTGCGTGCGCGGTGTGTGTACATGTGTGTGCAGTTGCCCCTTGCGTGCGCGGTGTATGTACGTGTGTGTGCAGCCGGCCCTTGCGTGCGCGGTGTGTGTACATGTGAGTGCAGCTGCCCCAAGCGTGCGCGGTGTGTGTACATGTGTGTGCAGTTGCCCCTTGCGTGCGCGGTGGATGTACGTGTGTGTGCATGCCGGCAATTGCGTGCATGGTGTGTGTACGTGTGTGTGCAGCCGCCCCTTGCGTGCGCGGTGTGTGTACGTGTGTGTGCACTCGCCCCTTGCGTGCGCGGTGGATGTACAGGTGTGTGCAGCCGCCCCTTGCGTGCATGGTGTATGTACATGTGTGTGCAGCCGCCCCTTGCGTGCGCGGTGGATGTACATGTGTGTGCAGCCGAACCTTGCGTGCATGGTGTGTGTACCTGTGCGTGAAGTCGCTCCTTGCGTGCATGGTGTGTGTACGTGTGTGTGCAGCCGCCCCTTGCGTGCATGGTGTATGTACATGTGAGTGCCGTTGCCCCTTGCGTGCGCGGTGTATGTACGTGTGTGTGCAGCCGTCCCTTAATTGCGTGCGCGGTGTGTGTACGTGTGTGTGCACTCGCCCCTTGCGTGCGCGGTGTATGTACGTGTGTGCAGCCGCCCCTTGCGTGCGCGGTGTATGCCAGTGTGTGTGCATGCCGGCCCTTGCGTGCAAGGTGTGTGTAAGTGTGTGTGCAGCCCCTTGCGTGCATGGTGTATGTACGTGTGTGTGCAGCTGCCCCTTGCGTGCGCGGTGTGTGTACGTGTGTGTGCAGCCGCCCGGTGGTTGCGCGGTGTATGTACATGTGTGTGCAGTTGCCCCTTGCGTGCGCGGTGTATGTACGTGTGTGTGCAGCCGCCCCTTGCGTGCGCGGTGTAGGTACGTGTGTGTGCAGCCGCCCCAAGCGTGCGCGGTGTGTGTACATGTGTGTGCAGTTGCCCCTTGCGTGCGCGGTGTATGTACGTGTGTGTGCAGCCGCCCCGTGGTTGCGCGGTGTATGTACATGTGTGTGCAGTTGCCCCTTGCGTGCGCGGTGTATGTACGTGTGTGTGCAGCCGCCCCTTGCGTGCGCGGTGTAGGTACGTGTGTGTGCAGCCGCCCCAAGCGTGCGCGGTGGATGTACATGTGTGTGCAGTTGCCCCTTGCGTGCGCGGTGTGTGTACGTGTGTGTGCAGCCGCCCCTTGCGTGCGCGGTGGATGTACGTGTGTGTGCAGTTGCCCCTTGCGTGCGCGGTGGTTTTTCGTGTGTGTGCAGCCGGCCCTTGCGTGCGCGGTGTGTGTACATGTGTGTGCAGTTGCCCCTTGCGTGCGCGGTGTATGTACGTGTGTGTGCAGCCGGCCCTTGCGTGCGCGGTGGATGTACGTGTGTGTGCAGCCGGCCCTTGCGTGCATGGTGTGTGTACGTGTGTGTGCAGCCGGCCCTTGCGTGCGCGGTGGATGTACATGTGTGTGCAGTCGCCCCTTGCGTGCGCGGTGTGTGTACATGTGAGTGCAGCTGCCCCAAGCGTGCGCGGTGTATGTACGTGTGTGTGCAGCCGCCCCGTGGTTGCGCGGTGTATGTACATGTGTGTGCAGTTGCCCCTTGCGTGCGCGGTGTATGTACGTGTGTGTGCAGCCGGCCCTTGCGTGCGCGGTGTATGTACGTGTGTGTGCAGCCGGCCCTTGCGTGCGCGGTGGATGTACGTGTGTGTGCAGCCGGCCCTTGCGTGCATGGTGTGTGTACGTGTGTGTGCAGCCGCCCTTGCGTGCGCGGTGGATGTACATGTGTGTGCAGTCGCCCCTTGCGTGCGCGGTGTGTGTACATGTGAGTGCAGCTGCCCCAAGCGTGCGCGGTGTATGTACGTGTGTGTGCAGCCGCCCCGTGGTTGCGCGGTGTATGTACATGTGTGTGCAGTTGCCCCTTGCGTGCGCGGTGTATGTACGTGTGTGTGCAGCCGGCCCTTGCGTGCGCGGTGTAGGTACGTGTGTGTGCAGCCGCCCCAAGCGTGCGCGGTGTGTGTACATGTGTGTGCAGTTGCCCCTTGCGTGCGCGGTGTGTGTACGTGTGTGTGCAGCCGCCCCTTGCGTGCGCGGTGGATGTACGTGTGTGTGCAGTTGCCCCTTGCGTGCGCGGTGGATGTACGTGTGTGTGCAGCCGGCCCTTGCGTGCGCGGTGTGTGTACATGTGAGTGCAGCTGCCCCAAGCGTGCGCGGTGTGTGTACATGTGTGTGCAGTTGCCCCTTGCGTGCGCGGTGGATGTACGTGTGTGTGCAGCCGCCCCTTGCGTGCGCGGTGTAGGTACGTGTGTGTGCAGCCGCCCCAAGCGTGCGCGGTGTGTGTACGTGTGTGTGCAGTTGCCCTTGCGTGCGCGGTGTAGGTACATGTGTGTGCAGTTGCCCCTTGCGTGCGCGGTGTATGTACATGTGTGTGCAGTTGCCCCTTGCGTGCGCGGTGTATGTACGTGTGTGTGCAGCCGCCCCTTGCGTGCGCGGTGGATGTACATGTGTGTGCAGCCGCCCCTTGCGTGCATGGTGTATGTCCATGTGTGGGCAGTTGCCCCTTGCGTGCGCGGCGTATGTACATGTTTTTGCACTCGCCCCTTGCGTGCATGGGGTATGTATGTGTGTGTGCAGCCGCCCTTGCGTGCGCGGTGGATGTACGTGTGTGTGCAGCCACCCTTTCGTGCGCGGTGTATGTACATGTGAGTGCCGTCGCCCCAAGCGTGCATTTTGTGTGTAAGTGTGTGTGCAGCAGCCCCTTGCGTGCGCGGTGTATGTACGTGTGTGTGCAGCCGCCCCGTGGTTGCGCGGTGGATGTACATGTGAGTGGAGCCGGTCCTTGCGTGCGCGGTGTATGTACGTGTGTGTGCAGCCGCCCCTTGCGTGCGCGGTGTAGGTACGTATGTGTGCAGCCGCCCCTTGCGTGCGCGGTGTATGTACGTGTGTGTGCAGCCGCTCCAAGCGTGCGCGGTGTGTGTACATGTGAGTGCAGCTGCCCCAAGCGTGCGCGGTGTGTGTACATGTGTGTGCAGTTGCCCCTTGCGTGCGCGGTGGATGTACGTGTGTGTGCATGCCGGCAATTGCGTGCATGGTGTGTGTACGTGTGTGTGCAGCCGCCCCTTGCGTGCGCGGTGTGTGTACATGTGAGTGCCGTCGCCCCAAGCGTGCATTTTGTGTGTAAGTGTGTGTGCAGCCGCCCCTTGCGTGCGCGGTGTAGGTACGTGTGTGTGCAGCCGCCCCAAGCGTGCGCGGTGTATGTACGTGTGTGTGCAGCCGCCCCAAGCGTGCGCGGTGTGTGTACATGTGAGTGCAGCTGCCCCAAGCGTGCGCGGTGTGTGTACATGTGTGTGCAGTTGCCCCTTGCGTGCGCGGTGGATGTACGTGTGTGTGCATGCCGGCAATTGCGTGCATGGTGTGTGTACGTGTGTGTGCAGCCGCCCCTTGCGTGCGCGGTGTGTGTACGTGTGTGTGCACTCGCCCCTTGCGTGCGCGGTGTGTGTACAGGTGTGTGCAGCCGCCCCTTGCGTGCATGGTGTATGTACATGTGTGTGCAGCCGCCCCTTGCGTGCGCGGTGGATGTACATGTGTGTGCAGCCGAACCTTGCGTGCATGGTGTGTGTACCTGTGCGTGAAGTCGCTCCTTGCGTGCATGGTGTGTGTACGTGTGTGTGCAGCCACCCCTTTCGTGCGCGGTGTATGTACATGTGAGTGCCGTCGCCCCAAGCGTGCATTTTGTGTGTAAGTGTGTGTGCAGCAGCCCCTTGCGTGCGCGGTGTATGTACGTGTGTGTGCAGCCGCCCCGTGGTTGCGCGGTGGATGTACATGTGAGTGGAGCCGGTCCTTGCGTGCGCGGTGTATTTACGTGTGTGTGCAGCCGCCCCAAGCGTGCGCGGTGTGTGTACGTGTGTGTGCAGTTGCCCCTTGCGTGCGCGGTGTGTGTACATGTGTGTGCAGTTGCCCCTTGCGTGCGCGGTGGATGTACGTGTGTGTGCAGCCGCCCCTTGCGTGCGCGGTGTATTTACGTGTGTGTGCAGCCGCCCCAAGCGTGCGCGGTGTGTGTACGTGTGTGTGCAGTTGCCCCTTGCGTGCGCGGTGTGTGTACATGTGTGTGCAGTTGCCCCTTGCGTGCGCGGTGTATGTACATGTGTGTGCAGTTGCCCCTTGCGTGCGCGGTGTATGTACGTGTGTGTGCAGCCGCCCCTTGCGTGCGCGGTGTAGGTACGTGTGTGTGCAGCCGCCCCAAGCGTGCGCGGTGTGTGTACATGTGTGTGCAGTTGCCCCTTGCGTGCGCGGTGTGTGTACGTGTGTGTGCAGCCGCCCCTTGCGTGCGCGGTGGATGTACGTGTGTGTGCAGTTGCCCCTTGCGTGCGCGGTGGATGTACGTGTGTGTGCAGCCGCCCCTTGCGTGCGCGGTGTGTGTACATGTGAGTGCAGCTGCCCCAAGCGTGCGCGGTGTGTGTACATGTGTGTGCAGTTGCCCCTTGCGTGCGCGGTGGATGTACGTGTGTGTGCAGCCGCCCCTTGCGTGCGCGGTGTATGTACGTGCGTGTGCAGCCGCCCCTTGCGTGCGCGGTGTATGTACATGTGTGTGCATCCTTGTCCTTGCGTGCGCGGTGTATGTACATGTGTTTGCACTCGCCCCTTGCGTGCGCGGTGGATGTACATGTGTGTGCAGCCGCCCCGTGCGTGCATGGTGTGTGTACGTGTGTGTGCAGCAGCCCCTTGCGTGCGCGGTGTATGTACGTTTCTGTGCATGCCGGCCCTTGCGTGCATGGTGTATGTACATGTGCTTGCACTGGCCCCTTGCGTGCGCGGTGTATGTACGTGTGTGTGCAGCCCCCCTTGCGTGCGCGGTGTATGTACGTGTGTGCGCACTCGCCCCTTGCGTGCGCGGTGTATGTACGTGTGTGTGCAGCCGCCCCTTGCGTGCGCGGTGTATGTACATGTGTGTGCAGCCGCCCCTTGCGTGCGCGGTGGATGTACATGTGTGTGCAGCCGCCCCGTGCGTGCATGGTGTGTGTACGTGTGTGTGCAGCAGCCCCTTGCGTGCGCGGTGTATGTACGTTTCTGTGCATGCCGCCCCTTGCGTGCATGGTGTATGTACATGTGCTTGCACTGGCCCCTTGCGTGCGCGGTGTATGTACGTGTGTGTGCAGCCCCCCCTTGCGTGCGCGGTGTATGTACGTGTGTGCGCACTCGCCCCAAGCGTGCGCGGTGTATGTACGTGTGTGTGCAGCCGCCCCAAGCGTGCGCGGTGTGTGTACATGTGAGTGCAGCTGCCCCAAGCGTGCGCGGTGTGTGTACATGTGTGTGCAGTTGCCCCTTGCGTGCGCGGTGGATGTACGTGTGTGTGCATGCCGGCAATTGCGTGCATGGTGTGTGTACGTGTGTGTGCAGCCGCCCCTTGCGTGCGCGGTGTGTGTACGTGTGTGTGCACTCGCCCCTTGCGTGCGCGGTGTGTGTACAGGTGTGTGCAGCCGCCCCTTGCGTGCATGGTGTATGTACATGTGTGTGCAGCCGCCCCTTGCGTGCGCGGTGGATGTACATGTGTGTGCAGCCGACCCTTGCGTGCATGGTGTGTGTACCTGTGCGTGAAGTCGCCCCTTGCGTGCGCGGTGTGTGTACGTGTGTGTGCAGCCACCCCTTTCGTGCGCGGTGTATGTACATGTGAGTGCCGTCGCCCCAAGCGTGCATTTTGTGTGTAAGTGTGTGTGCAGCAGCCCCTTGCGTGCGCGGTGTATGTACGTGTGTGTGCAGCCGCCCCGTGGTGCGCGGTGGATGTACATGTGAGTGGCAGCCGCCCTTGCGTGCGCGGTGTATGTACGTGTGTGTGCAGCCGCCCCAAGCGTGCGCGGTGTGTGTACGTGTGTGTGCAGTTGCCCCTTGCGTGCGCGGTGTGTGTACATGTGTGTGCAGTTGCCCCTTGCGTGCGCGGTGGATGTACGTGTGTGTGCAGCCGCCCCTTGCGTGCGCGGTGTATGTACGTGTGTGTGCAGCCGCCCCAAGCGTGCGCGGTGTGTGTACGTGTGTGTGCAGTTGCCCCTTGCGTGCGCGGTGTGTGTACATGTGTGTGCAGTTGCCCCTTGCGTGCGCGGTGTATGTACATGTGTGTGCAGTTGCCCCTTGCGTGCGCGGTGTATGTACGTGTGTGTGCAGCCGCCCCTTGCGTGCGCGGTGTAGGTACGTGTGTGTGCAGCCGCCCCAAGCGTGCGCGGTGTGTGTACATGTGTGTGCAGTTGCCCCTTGCGTGCGCGGTGTGTGTACGTGTGTGTGCAGCCGCCCCTTGCGTGCGCGGTGGATGTACGTGTGTGTGCAGTTGCCCCTTGCGTGCGCGGTGGATGTACGTGTGTGTGCAGCCGCCCCTTGCGTGCGCGGTGTGTGTACATGTGAGTGCAGCTGCCCCTTGCGTGCGCGGTGTGTGTACATGTGTGTGCAGTTGCCCCTTGCGTGCGCGGTGGATGTACGTGTGTGTGCAGCCGCCCCTTGCGTGCGCGGTGTATGTACGTGCGTGTGCAGCCGCCCCTTGCGTGCGCGGTGTATGTACGTGTGTGTGCATCCGTCCTTGCGTGCGCGGTGTATGTACGTGTGTTGTGCACCGCCCCTTGCGTGCGCGGTGGATGTACATGTGTGTGCAGCAGCCCCTTGCGTGCGCGGTGTATGTACGTGTGTGTGCAGCCGCCCTTGCGTGCATGGTGTATGTACATGTGTTGCACTGCCCCTTGCGTGCGCGGTGTATGTACGTGTGTGTGCAGCCCCCCTTGCGTGCGCGGTGTATGTACGTGTGTGCGCACTCGCCCCTTGCGTGCGCGGTGTATGTACGTGTGTGTGCAGCCGCCCCTTGCGTGCGCGGTGTATGTACATGTGTGTGCAGCCGCCCCTTGCGTGTGCGGTGGATGTACATGTGTGTGCAGCCGCCCCGTGCGTGCATGGTGTGTGTACGTGTGTGTGCAGCAGCCCCTTGCGTGCGCGGTGTATGTACGTTTCTGTGCATGCCGGCCCTTGCGTGCATGGTGTATGTACATGTGCTTGCACTGGCCCCTTGCGTGCGCGGTGTATGTACGTGTGTGTGCAGCCCCCTTGCGTGCGCGGTGTATGTACGTGTGTGCGCACTCGCCCCAAGCGTGCGCGGTGTATGTACGTGTGTGTGCAGCCGCCCCAAGCGTGCGCGGTGTGTGTACATGTGAGTGCAGCTGCCCCAAGCGTGCGCGGTGTGTGTACATGTGTGTGCAGTTGCCCCTTGCGTGCGCGGTGGATGTACGTGTGTGTGCATGCCGGCAATTGCGTGCATGGTGTGTGTACGTGTGTGTGCAGCCGCCCCTTGCGTGCGCGGTGTGTGTACGTGTGTGTGCACTCGCCCCTTGCGTGCGCGGTGTGTGTACAGGTGTGTGCAGCCGCCCCTTGCGTGCATGGTGTATGTACATGTGTGTGCAGCCGCCCCTTGCGTGCGCGGTGGATGTACATGTGTGTGCAGCCGAACCTTGCGTGCATGGTGTGTGTACCTGTGCGTGAAGTCGCTCCTTGCGTGCATGGTGTGTGTACGTGTGTGTGCAGCCACCCCTTTCGTGCGCGGTGTATGTACATGTGAGTGCCGTCGCCCCAAGCGTGCATTTTGTGTGTAAGTGTGTGTGCAGCAGCCCCTTGCGTGCGCGGTGTATGTACGTGTGTGTGCAGCCGCCCCGTGGTTGCGCGGTGGATGTACATGTGAGTGGAGCCGGTCCTTGCGTGCGCGGTGTATTTACGTGTGTGTGCAGCCGCCCCAAGCGTGCGCGGTGTGTGTACGTGTGTGTGCAGTTGCCCCTTGCGTGCGCGGTGTGTGTACATGTGTGTGCAGTTGCCCCTTGCGTGCGCGGTGGATGTACGTGTGTGTGCAGCCGCCCCTTGCGTGCGCGGTGTATTTACGTGTGTGTGCAGCCGCCCCAAGCGTGCGCGGTGTGTGTACGTGTGTGTGCAGTTGCCCCTTGCGTGCGCGGTGTGTGTACATGTGTGTGCAGTTGCCCCTTGCGTGCGCGGTGTATGTACATGTGTGTGCAGTTGCCCCTTGCGTGCGCGGTGTATGTACGTGTGTGTGCAGCCGCCCCTTGCGTGCGCGGTGTAGGTACGTGTGTGTGCAGCCGCCCCAAGCGTGCGCGGTGTGTGTACATGTGTGTGCAGTTGCCCCTTGCGTGCGCGGTGTGTGTACGTGTGTGTGCAGCCGCCCCTTGCGTGCGCGGTGGATGTACGTGTGTGTGCAGTTGCCCCTTGCGTGCGCGGTGGATGTACGTGTGTGTGCAGCCGCCCCTTGCGTGCGCGGTGTGTGTACATGTGAGTGCAGCTGCCCCAAGCGTGCGCGGTGTGTGTACATGTGTGTGCAGTTGCCCCTTGCGTGCGCGGTGGATGTACGTGTGTGTGCAGCCGCCCCTTGCGTGCGCGGTGTATGTACGTGCGTGTGCAGCCGCCCCTTGCGTGCGCGGTGTATGTACATGTGTGTGCATCCTTGTCCTTGCGTGCGCGGTGTATGTACATGTGTTTGCACTCGCCCCTTGCGTGCGCGGTGGATGTACATGTGTGTGCAGCCGCCCCTTGCGTGCATGGTTTATGTACATGTGTGTGCAGTCGCCGGCCCCGTGCGTGCGCAGTGGATGTACGTGTGTGTGCAGCCGCCCCGTGCGTGCATGGTGTGTGTACGTGTGTGTGCAGCAGCCCCTTGCGTGCGCGGTGTATGTACGTTTCTGTGCATGCCGGCCCTTGCGTGCATGGTGTATGTACATGTGCTTGCACTGGCCCCTTGCGTGCGCGGTGTATGTACGTGTGTGTGCAGCCCCCCTTGCGTGCGCGGTGTATGTACGTGTGTGCGCACTCGCCCCTTGCGTGCGCGGTGTATGTACGTGTGTGTGCATGCCGGCAATTGCGTGCATGGTGTGTGTACGTGTGTGTGCAGCCGCCCCTTGCGTGCGCGGTGTGTGTACGTGTGTGTGCACTCGCCCCTTGCGTGCGCGGTGGATGTACATGTGTGTGCAGCCGCCCCTTGCGTGCATGGTGTATGTCCATGTGTGGGCAGTTGCCCCTTGCGTGCGCGGCGTATGTACATGTTTTTGCACTCGCCCCTTGCGTGCATGGTGTATGTATGTGTGTGTGCAGCCGCCCCTTGCGTGCGCGGTGGATGTACGTGTGTGTGCAGCCACCCCTTTCGTGCGCGGTGTATGTACATGTGAGTGCCGTCGCCCCAAGCGTGCATTTTGTGTGTAAGTGTGTGTGCAGCAGCCCCTTGCGTGCGCGGTGTATGTACGTGTGTGTGCAGCCGCCCCGTGGTTGCGCGGTGGATGTACATGTGAGTGGAGCCGGTCCTTGCGTGCGCGGTGTATGTACGTGTGTGTGCAGCCGCCCCTTGCGTGCGCGGTGTAGGTACGTATGTGTGCAGCCGCCCCTTGCGTGCGCGGTGTATGTACGTGTGTGTGCAGCCGCTCCAAGCGTGCGCGGTGTGTGTACATGTGAGTGCAGCTGCCCCAAGCGTGCGCGGTGTGTGTACATGTGTGTGCAGTTGCCCCTTGCGTGCGCGGTGGATGTACGTGTGTGTGCATGCCGGCAATTGCGTGCATGGTGTGTGTACGTGTGTGTGCAGCCGCCCCTTGCGTGCGCGGTGTGTGTACATGTGAGTGCCGTCGCCCCAAGCGTGCATTTTGTGTGTAAGTGTGTGTGCAGCCGCCCCTTGCGTGCGCGGTGTAGGTACGTGTGTGTGCAGCCGCCCCAAGCGTGCGCGGTGTATGTACGTGTGTGTGCAGCCGCCCCAAGCGTGCGCGGTGTGTGTACATGTGAGTGCAGCTGCCCCAAGCGTGCGCGGTGTGTGTACATGTGTGTGCAGTTGCCCCTTGCGTGCGCGGTGGATGTACGTGTGTGTGCATGCCGGCAATTGCGTGCATGGTGTGTGTACGTGTGTGTGCAGCCGCCCCTTGCGTGCGCGGTGTGTGTACGTGTGTGTGCACTCGCCCCTTGCGTGCGCGGTGTGTGTACAGGTGTGTGCAGCCGCCCCTTGCGTGCATGGTGTATGTACATGTGTGTGCAGCCGCCCCTTGCGTGCGCGGTGGATGTACATGTGTGTGCAGCCGAACCTTGCGTGCATGGTGTGTGTACCTGTGCGTGAAGTCGCTCCTTGCGTGCATGGTGTGTGTACGTGTGTGTGCAGCCACCCCTTTCGTGCGCGGTGTATGTACATGTGAGTGCCGTCGCCCCAAGCGTGCATTTTGTGTGTAAGTGTGTGTGCAGCAGCCCCTTGCGTGCGCGGTGTATGTACGTGTGTGTGCAGCCGCCCCGTGGTTGCGCGGTGGATGTACATGTGAGTGGAGCCGGTCCTTGCGTGCGCGGTGTATGTACGTGTGTGTGCAGCCGCCCCTTGCGTGCGCGGTGTAGGTACGTATGTGTGCAGCCGCCCCTTGCGTGCGCGGTGTATGTACGTGTGTGTGCAGCCGCCCCAAGCGTGCGCGGTGTGTGTACATGTGAGTGCAGCTGCCCCAAGCGTGCGCGGTGTGTGTACATGTGTGTGCAGTTGCCCCTTGCGTGCGCGGTGGATGTACGTGTGTGTGCATGCCGGCAATTGCGTGCATGGTGTGTGTACGTGTGTGTGCAGCCGCCCCTTGCGTGCGCGGTGTGTGTACATGTGAGTGCCGTCGCCCCAAGCGTGCATTTTGTGTGTAAGTGTGTGTGCAGCCGCCCCTTGCGTGCGCGGTGTAGGTACGTGTGTGTGCAGCCGCCCCAAGCGTGCGCGGTGTGTGTACGTGTGTGTGCAGCCGCCCCAAGCGTGCGCGGTGTGTGTACATGTGAGTGCAGCTGCCCCAAGCGTGCGCGGTGTGTGTACATGTGTGTGCAGTTGCCCCTTGCGTGCGCGGTGGATGTACGGGTGTGTGCATGCCGGCAATTGCGTGCATGGTGTGTGTACGTGTGTGTGCAGCCGCCCCTTGCGTGCGCGGTGTGTGTACGTGTGTGTGCACTCGCCCCTTGCGTGCGCGGTGTATGTACGTGTGTGTGCAGCCGCCCCTTGCGTGCGCGGTGTAGGTACGTGTGTGTGCAGCCGCCCCAAGCGTGCGCGGTGTATGTATGTGTGTGTGCAGCCGCCCCTTGCGTGCGCGGTGGATGTACGTGTGTGTGCAGCCACCCCTTTCGTGCGCGGTGTATGTACATGTGAGTGCCGTCGCCCCAAGCGTGCATTTTGTGTGTAAGTGTGTGTGCAGCAGCCCCTTGCGTGCGCGGTGTATGTACGTGTGTGTGCAGCCGCCCCGTGGTTGCGCGGTGGATGTACATGTGAGTGGAGCCGGTCCTTGCGTGCGCGGTGTATGTACGTGTGTGTGCAGCCGCCCCTTGCGTGCGTGGTGTGTGTACATGTAAGTGCAGCCGCCCCTTGCGTGCGCGGTGTATGTACGTGTGTGTGCAGCCGTCCCTTGCGTGCGCGGTGTGTGTACGTGTGAGTGCAGCTGCCCCAAGCGTGCGCGGTGTGTGTACATGTGTGTGCAGTTGCCCCTTGCGTGCGCGGTGGATGTACGTGTGTGTGCATGCCGGCAATTGCGTGCATGGTGTGTGTACGTGTGTGTGCAGCCGCCCCTTGCGTGCGCGGTGTGTGTACGTGTGTGTGCACTCGCCCCTTGCGTGCGCGGTGGATGTACATGTGTGTGCAGCCGCCCCTTGCGTGCATGGTGTATGTCCATGTGTGGGCAGTTGCCCCTTGCGTGCGCGGCGTATGTACATGTTTTTGCACTCGCCCCTTGCGTGCATGGTGTATGTATGTGTGTGTGCAGCCGCCCCTTGCGTGCGCGGTGGATGTACGTGTGTGTGCAGCCACCCCTTTCGTGCGCGGTGTATGTACATGTGAGTGCCGTCGCCCCAAGCGTGCATTTTGTGTGTAAGTGTGTGTGCAGCAGCCCCTTGCGTGCGCGGTGTATGTACGTGTGTGTGCAGCCGCCCCGTGGTTGCGCGGTGGATGTACATGTGAGTGGAGCCGCCCCAAGCGTGTGTACATGTGTGTGCAGTTGCCCCTTGCGTGCGCGGTGGATGTACGTGTGTGTGCATGCCGGCAATTGCGTGCATGGTGTGTGTACGTTTGTGTGCAGCCGCCCCTTGCGTGCGCGGTGTGTGTACGTGTGTGTGAATCCTTGTCCTTGCGTGCATGGTGTATGTACATGTGGGTGCAGCCGCCCCTTGCGTGCGCGGTGTATGCCAGTGTGTGTGCATGCCGGCCCTTGCGTGCATGGTGTGTGTAAGTGTGTGTGCAGCCGCCCCGAGCGTGTGTACATGTGTGTGCAGTTGCCCCTTGCGTGCGCAGTGGATGTACGTGTGTGTGCATGCCGGCAATTGCATGCATGGTGTGTGTACGTGTGTGTGCAGCCGCCCCTTTCGTGCGCGGTGTGTGTACGTGTGTGTGCACTCGCCCCTTGCGTGCGCGGTGTATGTACGTGTGTGCAGCCGCCCCTTGCGTGCGCGGTGTATGCCAGTGTGTGTGCATGCCGGCCCTTGCGTGCATGGTGTGTGTAAGTGTGTGTGCAGCCCCTTGCGTGCATGGTGTATGTACGTGTGTGTGCAGCCGCCCCTTGCGTGCGCGGTGTGTGTACGTATGTGTGCAGCCGCCCCTTGCGTGCGCGGTGTATGTACGTGTGTGTGCAGCCGCCCCTTGCGTGCGCGGTGTAGGTACGTGTGTGTGCAGCCGCCCCAAGCGTGCGCGGTGTGTGTACATGTGAGTGCAGCTGCCCCAAGCGTGCGCGGTGTGTGTACGTGTGTGTGCAGTTGCCCCTTGCGTGCGCGGTGGATGTACGTGTGTGTGCATGCCGGCAATTGCGTGCATGGTGTGTGTACGTGTGTGTGCAGCCGCCCCTTGCGTGCGCGGTGTGTGTACATGTGTGTGCAGCCGCCCCTTGCGTGCGCGGTGTAGGTACGTGTGTGTGCAGCCGCCCCAAGCGTGCGCGGTGTGTGTACATGTGTGTGCAGTTGCCCCTTGCGTGCGCGGTGGATGTACGTGTGTGTGCATGCCGGCAATTGCGTGCATGGTGTGTGTACGTGTGTGTGCAGCAGCCCCTTGCGTGCGCGGTGTGTGTACATGTGAGTGCCGTCGCCCCAAGCGTGCATTTTGTGTGTAAGTGTGTGTGCAGCCGCCCCTTGCGTGCGCGGTGTAGGTACGTGTGTGTGCAGCCGCCCCAAGCGTGCGCGGTGTATGTACATGTGTGTGCACTCGCCCCTTGCGTGCATGGTGCATGTATGTATGTGTGTGTGCAGCCGCCCCTTGCGTGCGCGGTGGATGTACGTGTGTGTGCAGCCACCCCTTTCGTGAGCGGTGTATGTACATGTGAGTGCCGTCGCCCCAAGCGTGCATTTTGTGTGTAAGTGTGTGTGCAGCAGCCCCTTGCGTGCGCGGTGTATGTACGTGTGTGTGCAGCCGCCCCGTGGTTGCGCGGTGGATGTACATGTGAGTGGAGCCGGTCCTTGCGTGCGCGGTGTATGTACGTGTGTGTGCAGCCGCCCCTTGCGTGCGTGGTGTGTGTACATGTAAGTGCAGCCGCCCCTTGCGTGCGCGGTGTATGTACGTGTGTGTGCAGCCGTCCCTTGCGTGCGCGGTGTGTGTACGTGTGTGTGCAGCCGCCCCTCGCGTGCATGGTGAGTGTAAGTGTGTGTGCAGCAGCCCCTTGCGTGCATGGTGTGTACGTGTGTGTGCAGTTGCCCCTTGCGTGCGCGGTGTATGTACGTGTGTGTGCAGCCGGCCCTTGCGTGCGCGGTGTGTGTACATGTGAGTGCAGCCGGCCCTTGCGTGCGCGGTGGATGTACATGTGTGGGCAGTTGCCCCTTGCGTGCGCGGTGTATGTACATGTGTTTGCACTCGCCCCTTGCGTGCGCGGTGGATGTACATGTGTGTGCAGCCGAACCTTGCGTGCATGGTGTGTGTACCTGTGCGTGAAGTCGCTCCTTGCGTGCATGGTGTGTGTACGTGTGTGTGCAGCCGCCCCTTGCGTGCGCGGTGTAGGTACGTGTGTGTGCAGCCGCCCCTTGCGTGCGCGGTGTATGTACGTGTGTGTGCAGCCGGCCCTTGCGTGCATGGTGTGTGTACGTGTGTGTGCAGCCGGCCCTTGCGTGCGCGGTGGATGTACATGTGTGTGCAGTCGCCCCTTGCGTGCGCGGTGTAGGTACGTATGTGTGCAGCCGCCCCTTGCGTGCGCGGTGTATGTACGTGTGTGTGCAGCCGCCCCGTGGTTGCGCGGTGTATGTACATGTGTGTGCAGTTGCCAAAAAATGCGTCAATGAATAAAAAAATAAAAATAAATAATAATGCGTCAATGAATGAGCTCAAATGTTGCGGCACAACTCATTTCATTAATACAATAAAAGACGCATATATAGAATTTAAGGACCGTGACCGGTGTCCATTGCCAAGCCACAAGGCAACTGGCCCACCATCAGGTAACGTGAAAAGGTGCACGCCGACCTCTTAAACAATGTCCAATGTCGGCTGCACACATTATCCCTACGTTAACTTAACACATAAAGTGTCTCCACTTGCACAACTGGCACACAAAATCCACTAGGCAATTATGCGAATATTCGGCACCAATATTCGACCCCACTATTGCGCGGCGCTAGGAGTTAGCCACCGCCAAATGGTACGAGATACTCACGCCCTACAAGCCGTACCATGCAACCACAAGGTAGAGCCGAATTAATCCTAACTTCGGCACCTAATATCTTTGTGCATACTCAACTGTCCGTCATAAGAAAAGTACCGCCGGAAAGAACACGGCAAGCCCTACTCAGCCCTAATAATATCCTTGGCCAGAAAATACAGAAGATTGGCCACAACATAACATAGGCTGGCAAACGGGCACATCCAGGGTTTATACTAAAACCCTGACACCCCCCTTGCACGTTGCCAGTGCAGGGTCCAATGAACGTCAAGTCCCCCTCAACTAGGGTAGGGCTTGCCGGGTACAACATACCCCAGCAACCCCCCCTTACCCGGGAAGCCCCTCCCAAGGAACCATCCAGCAACACATTCACTGAAAAAATGCCATCCTGGTCATAACAACAAAGGTGCTACATGCCTGCGTCTCTTCCAAAATACATCCAGGCGTCCCTAGAGGTATAAACTGACAGCCCCAGCGTCCCAGGTCTGATGCAGAAACACAGCAATAAGTCACAACAACTACACTTGCCAGGAATAGCACACATGGGCAAACACTGCCCCATCAGGCTACCAATAGCCCTAAAATGGACCACCACGGTCCCAAGGCCTCCACGGCCCCACGCTGGCACGCCGTCGTGCCAACAAACTCCCGGGAGTGATCAGGTCCCGAGCATGGAAAGTCAACCAAGAACTTCCCCAGAGCGCTCCCATAACAGGTTGGACTGATCCCAACCTCCAGACTGGCCAAAACACTAGGCTGCACATGCTAGTTTGCCTCGTCCATTCAAAAACACAGCTGACCACCAAGTTTGCATGCAAAGCAGGCGCGTACATCCCAAAGTAGGTCAATACAGACCACAGGCCACGTTAGGCCCCACAAATGTCGTCGCGAGCCAGTCTCATGTCAACACACCCCCCCTCAAGAAATAAGTGGGGGCAAATATTTTTGTCAGCTTTAAAATGTCACAAGCTCCCTTGGCTTAGAGCTTCTAAAATAACATGCAGCTCACTGGTACTCCTGACCAGCTTCAAAATCAAAAACCCACTGGCATAGCCAGCTTCAAAAGAGAGACCATGCTGGCACTCCTGGCCAACATCTTCATCGCCAACAAAAAGCCGGTAGGCAGGCAGTCCTCGTCGACAAAAAATGCTGGAAATTCCGCAGGCTGCGCCACCAAAAATGGCGATAATCCGTTGCGCTGGTTGCTCGCAAAATTCCAGCCGACGTCCGCTCCGAGCCACATGTTGATGCGCAGGTCACTGGTACAGAAAAAGAGAAAAAAGTCTGCACCCAGCTGGAACCAGAGCCTTGACCTCGCCATGCGGGGCTCAACGCCAGGCGGCGCCAGCCCACAGCAAACCCGAAACATGAAAGTTCCGCTGGCTTTGACACATATAACAACTCGCCTGCGTGGCTGCGCTGGCCCAGGCCTGTCGACCCATGAAATTTCTGCCCGTTCCGCCGAACTTCAAATTCAAAATGCTGCGACGTATGAATCCTCACGACATTGCTCACGAAATTACGTAACAACGCTGCCGCCATCAATTATATGCGCCGGCAGGGTAAAATGGCTTCATCATGGTCACAAGAATGTCGTTCAAAGTCGTCTCAAAGGTGGGGAACTTTCCCTCCCGATACCATGTCAAAAATCCTAATAATGCGTCAATGAATGAGCTCAAATGTTGCGGCACAACTCATTTCATTAATACAATAAAAGACGCATATATAGAATTTAAGGACCGTGACCGGTGTCCATTGCCAAGCCACAAGGCAACTGGCCCACCATCAGGTAACGTGAAAAGGTGCACGCCGACCTCTTAAACAATGTCCAATGTCGGCTGCACACATTATCCCTACGTTAACTTAACACATAAAGTGTCTCCACTTGCACAACTGGCACACAAAATCCACTAGGCAATGATGCGAATATTCGGCACCAATATTCGACCCCACTATTGCGCGGCGCTAGGAGTTAGCCACCGCCAAATGGTACGAGATACTCACGCCCTACAAGCCGTACCATGCAACCACAAGGTAGAGCCGAATTAATCCTAACTTCGGCACCTAATATCTTTGTGCATACTCAACTGTCCGTCATAAGAAAAGTACCGCCGGAAAGAACACGGCAAGCCCTACTCAGCCCTAATAATATCCTTGGCCAGAAAATACAGAAGATTGGCCACAACATAACATAGGCTGGCAAACGGGCACATCCAGGGTTTATACTAAAACCCTGACACCTTGCGTGCGCGGTGTATGTACGTGTGTGTGCAGCCGGCCCTTGCGTGCGCGGTGGATGTACATGTGAGTGCAGCCGGCCCTTGCGTGCATGGTGTGTGTACGTGTGTGTGCAGCCGCCCCTTGCGTGCATGGTGTATGTACATGTGAGTGCAGCCGGCCCTTGCGTGCATGGTGTGTGTACGTGTGTGTGCAGCCGCCCCTTGCGTGCGCGGTGTATGTACGTGTGTGCGCACTCGCCCCTTGCGTGCGCGGTGTATGTACGTGTGTGTGCAGTTGCCCCTTGCGTGCGCGGTGGATGTACGTGTGTGTGCAGCCGCCCCTTGCGTGCGCGGTGTGTGTACGTGTATGTGCAGCCGCCCCTTGCGTGCATGTACATGTGTGAAGAAATAAGCAATAGTGAATGAAATAGTAAAAAGAAAATCATTCCAGCATATGTATGTACAAGTTTTTAGTAGTACACTATGACTATCGTCAAATATAACAATTTTCTATATTTTCATACACACACGAACAACACACCCAACACACACACACACTATGTTTGCACCCAAGACACACACCAACACCTAAAAACAAGACACCAACACACAAGACAGCCATGCAACACACACCCAACACACACACGCAACACACACATAACACACCTAAGTATAGTTGTTATAACACACAACACATAGGTACATCCCGCCCCCCCACACACAACACCAACACATGACAATTAACAGGCCACAACACACACACTGACACACATGCCCCAACACACACACACACATGCCCCAACACACACACACATGCCCCAACACTGCACACACAACAACACCCAAACACACACCACACACACAAAAGACACCCAACACACATACCGAAAACACGCACACACAACACCTACTAAAAACAAGACACCAACACACAAGACACCCAACACACACCCAACACACACACACACACACAATGTTTGCACCGGTCGGCCCACGACACCCACACCCAACACACACATAACACACCTAAGTAACACACAACACACACGTACATCCCCCCCCCCACACACACAACACCAACACATGACAATTAACATGCCACAACACACACACATGCCCCAACACACACACACACATGCCCCAACACTGCACACACAACAACACCCAAACACATACCACACACACACAAGACACCCAACACACATACCGAAAACACGCACACACAACACCTACCAAAAACACCAAACACACAAGACACCCAACACACACCCAACACACACACACACACAATGTTTGCACCCACGACACACACACCAACACCTAAAAATAAGACACCAACACACAACACACGTACACGTACATCCCCCCCCCCCACAACACCAACAATAACATGCAAACAACACACACACAACACACCTAAGTCACACACACAACACACACGTACTTTCCCCCCCCCCACACCCAACACCAACACACAAGACACTTTGCACACACCCTACACACACCCACACCCTTTATGAACACATGTACACCCAACACACACACGCAACACACACCTAGGTCGATCACACACAACACACACAAAACACACCTAAGTCACACACAACACACACGTACACCCCCCCACACAAACCCAATACCAACACACAAGACACTTGGCCCCCCCCCACCCACCCACACACCCACACCCACACCCACACCACACATCCAACACACACAACACACACACTACACACTTAAGTCACACACAACACACACATAACACACCTAAGTCACACACAACACACACGTCCATCCCCCCCTCACACTCAACACCAATACATGACAATTAACATGCACACAACACACACACGCACACGCCCCAACACACACACACACAACATACATACACAGAGCACACACACACGCCTCAACACACATACCGAACACACACACACAAGACACCCAACACACATACCGAACACACACACACACACACTATGTTTGCACCCGACATACACACACCCAACACCTACTAAAAACAAGAAACCAACACACAAGACACCCTACACACACACAACACACACACACACAACACATATCCAACACAAACAACACACACACCTAAGTCACACACACAACACACCTACTAAGTCACACACACAACACACATGTACCTCCCCCCCCCCACACCCAACATCAACACACAAGACACTTTGCACACACCCTACACGCCCCCGCACCTTCATGAATGCACCCAACACACACACCCAACACACACGCCCCAACACACATACCCAACATTCACACAACACACCCAACATATAAGGGTAAATATGGTTTAGGAGTGTAGGGGTTTAGGGTTTAAGGCCTACCATACACCCGTATGTAAAAATGCAACAACACGCCAAGTCATCCGCCACCATGCAAAAATATATAAACACAACTGGTCATCCTCAACAAGAATGCCCATTTTAGTACCTAATCCGCACTTGGCACTTGTCCAGTTTCGTAAGTCCAACGGCCGTTGGCTTTGAGAAATTAAGATATGCGACATGCGCCATGCAGCCAAGCTAAAGTATAGGCTGATTGCCCTGTATGTAACATTAGTAAGGTGAACGACCGTCGACAAAAAAACACATGCGACATACAAACACCAATTTTACACAGTAATGTTTGGAATGACGTACCGTAATTTCGGCGTCCACCTTCTTCGCAATTGTGAACCAGCCCTGTCGCGTGTTGTCCGGATGTCCTTCCCACTTGCCCTTCGTGACCTTTGCGACGCTCAGGTAGCACACGATTGCAGTTAAGGGTTCTCGGTCGTCTGGGTTCCAGAAGAAGCGTCGGGCGTCCGATCCGGAGGAGGAGCACCTCTCGAAGTATTTTACGTACATTACCCAGTTGCCTTTCTTAAAAACCTCGCCCCCCCCCCTGTATGTTTGTTTAAACACTCATCCTTGTCGAGTTGGTGGGCGACTCGAACAACTTTCGCCAACCAGTACGGGTGGTCGGGCACATGGTCCTTGTGCCCCCTCTCAGATGCGACTGCGACGGCCTCCCCCTCCTGCAAACCACGCCCCAACTCGTTTCTTGCCGTTTGAACGTGGTTCAGGCGGGTTCCCGGATATCGCGTGGGGTTCCGCGACTTACTCGCCTGGAGTTTTACAGTCCACGACGAGCTGCTCCAATCGTTTGGGCATGTCGTCCACTTGCCCTCTCGGCACTCCGCACAACTGAAGCATGAAAAACGCCTGAGCTTTACCACCTCGACCCGCTCGCCCTTTTTGTCCAGTCGCCACTGGTGTGCCGTGGAGATATCTCGGATCGGGCCTCGCTCCTTACCGGACGTGAGAATCTGCAATTGTAATTCCATGAAACAACATCACAGCACATTTCCCAACTCCAACGGCCGTTGGCACTCAACAATTATAAGATTTCCCAACTCCAACGGCCGTTGGCCCTTGGAAACTTTATATAAGTACATTTCTCAACTCCAACGGCCGTTGGCACTCAACAATTATACGATTTTCCAGCTCCAACGGCCGTTGGCCTTATGAAACTTCAAACTGCATCAAGGAAGCTGTCCTCTGTAAAGTGTAACCAGAGACAAATTATAGAACTGCACTTGACCACCAGAAAGCAACTGTCTTTACTTACGTTATCGAGAAGAAATGCCCGTCGAACCACGTCCGATTGTGCCGATGGTCGACTCGAGTCTTTGCCGGTTCTCCAATCCCGGTTCAGGTAGGCCACCAGTGCCTCCACCGTATTCAGGTTCCGATTGTCCTCCTGCATCTGCGCTCTTTTGAGGATGCTTTTGACCGTCCCCCCCTCCCCGTCCGACTCCCCCTTCCCATGTCCTGCACACGAGTAGTTCCACTCCAATGATTCCAAGTCGGGGTCGGCCTCGAGCAGGTCCGCAGCCATCGCCAACACATACCGGGATTGGAACTGCTCCTTACAGTTGTCGGACCAACTGATCCAGTTCCTCACCTCCACCCCCTCCTCCCTCAGCACGTTAAGGGTATTCTTCATCACGAACTCCAGGGTCTGGGCATTCCTCGGTACGTCCTTCCCCATGTAATCGTGCTTCACCCTTTTGATTTCCAGCGATACGGGATCACGGTACATCACGATCACCGGCATCAGGACGTAACTACTTGGGTACCAGTACTGCGCCTGCAACTGTTTCTGCAGGTGGTCCGAATAGTTCTCCGAGTAGTCCATCAGGACCACCACCGTTCCCAGCGGCATCACGTCAATGCACTCCTTGTAAGCGTGGTGCTGCCAGGCCCATGTATGGACGTGAATGGCGAATTCCGGGAAGCGCGCCGTAATGAGTTCATGGAGCTCCGAGAGGGTTGACTTGATGAGTTTTTGCTGCAGGTTCATTTGCGGCGCCACATCCTCCTCCTGCAACACAACACACCCGCGCACCATGGATTGACCGAAGAATGGAAGTCAGCAGCTGGGAATTTCCCAACGCCAACGGCCGTTGGAAGTATGAAAGTCTACATATATATATTCAACGATGCAAATATACATGCCCGCGCACCATGGATTGACCGAAGAATGGAAGTCAGCAGCTGGGAATTTCCCAACGCCAACGGCCGTTGGAAGTATGAAAGTCTACATATATATATTCAACGATGCAAATATACATGCTTACCGTCCCACGGGGCGCTGTGCCCTCCTTTATGAAGTCGAACCACGTGTACTTCTTTGTCCACCCCTTCATCTGGTCCGTCACGATGAACTCGGAAATCCCACACTCGTTGCACGTCCCTTCCAAGCAGTTCATTGGGACGTTAACGAACGGGCCGCCCGTCCTCCCCCCTCCTTGCCCCCCCTCCCCCCTCTCAGCCCTGTGGCAGGTGAAACGTCGAACGAAATCATGGGCATTGTCAGGCACGGAAGGGATACCCTCCCTCTCCTCGATCTCCAGCGTGCTCTTCAACTCCTTGACGCCTTTGGCGAAGGCAGAGAGCAGAGACTCGAAGACGACGTGCTTTTCGCATGCGCACAAGTCCCGGTCCTTCCACACGCCCTTTACGCACTTGGGCATGAACTCCACGAACTTCGTGTACCCCACCTTGTACCTTGTCCCGTCCGCAGTCGTCACGATACCTCCCTTGTACGGCGACGCGTCAGAACAGAACCGCTTGTAAATCGTTTCAAGCGAGTCCAAATAGTACCTTCCGCCCTGGGAGGAAATGAGGATCCTGGCGTTTCCCTTCCTTTCGAACTCATTGACCACGTCCTTATGGTTGGGAGACGCCCTCGTGTTTAGGTCTGACAACCAGTAACTCCCGACGATGTCTTTGACCTCCTCCGGAAACTTGTCCGACCGTAAAGCACGAGGGGGCGCCTTCAGGGCGGGAAGGTCGCCCCCCATCCTCATTCCCCTTGCGGTCTGGATATCCTTGGGCGTGACGTGAAGCAGCCGCGCGAGAGTGCAATGCCCTTGATTGTTCATGCCGTCCTTTCCCAAGCACATTGACAGCACAGCGCACTTCGCGTTCCTGTGCTCATCCGACTTGCCCAATTCCTGGAAACCTTGCACGATATTAGCGACAACCTCCTGAGCGAAGGACTCCGACGCCTTTCTTTTCAGCGCAGGGCGGTACTGTTTCCCCATAACCTTCACAACCGCACCTGGCAGCCGCTCAAGCGCCCTCAAGCCTACTGCAGTTTTCGTGTTTTCAGTCTTGTGATTGTTGTCCTTCAGCAAGTATTCCATTGCGCTGGCCATGTCGAGGGCAAGTTGGTTGCCCTTGATCTCGACGTACTTGAGACTTAGGTCTTTGTTGTGCGCTTCACCTGCATCCGCGCGCATACAGAATCCAGACGAAGTTTTGACTTTTTATCAAATTATTGCTTTCCAACAATTACCCAATTTGTAGGTCCCAACGGCCGTTGGACCCCTGAAAGTACGCCTGAAACACGCCAACACATGCATTTTCGACACCCAACGGCCGTTGGACCCCCGAAAGTGGGCCTGAAACACGCCAACACATGCATTTTCGACACCCAACGGCCGTTGGACCCCTGAAAGCGGGCCGAAAACACGCCAACACATGCATTTTCGACACCCAACGGCCGTTGGACCCCTGAAAGTGGGCCTGAAACACGCCAACACATGCATTTTCGACACCCAACGGCCGTTGGACCCCTGAAAGTACGCCTGAAACACGCCAACACATGCATTTTCGACACCCAACGGCCGTTGGACCCCTGAAAGCGGGCCGAAAACACGCCAACACATGCATTTTCTACACCCAACGGCCGTTGGACCCCTGAAAGTGGGCCTGAAACACGCCCTTTACATGCATTTTCGACACCCAACGGCCGTTGGACCCCTGAAAGCGGGCCGAAAACACGCCAACACATGCATTTTCGACGTCCAACGGCCGTTGGGCCCCTGAAAGCGGGCCGGAAACACGCTAACGCATGCATTTTAGACACCCAACGGCCGTTGGACCCCTGAAAGCGGGCCGAAAACTCGCCAACACCTGCATTTTTTACACGCCAGGATGTGAATTTCCGAATCCCAACGCACTTTTTATAACCTTAACGACCGTTGGAACCCAGAAATTCGACTGAAATGTTTCCATAACACACGTAACAACAAATTTGGTGGTCAACAACCCCGTAAATCCGTAACCCTGCACGCACCTCTTGCCGCCATAGCTCTTGTTCGCAGCAGGTGGGCCCTGAAGACGCCTTTTGGTCTTGCACCTGTTGGTTACAATTGCATGGCATACCAGCAATATATTGCACATAGCATTGTATTTCACACAATTATTATATTCATGCCACAAATAATAATAATAATTGTATTAAACATAGGGGGGCAGGTTGCATATTCGTTTCATTGCAGTCTAATATCAACATATTAAAAATTTCCATGCCCATAAACATTTTTGATATAGCTATTAGGTTGCTTATTATATTAAATCTTACCAGCCGTGTAGTGGTTTGCGGATTGCTTTATAGGCTTGCCACACCAACCCAAAAAAAAATGTTACGACGGGAGTTGAACCCGGGCCTACTAGACGTGTTCACGAGGTACTACGAGGATCAGCCAAGAATCTGTCCCGTACCGGTGTGGTTCACCAGTTCCGCACACTAGCATGGTCTCCGCGTCGCGCTCGTTCATTAAATTTCGGAGAAATTTTGCCTGCTTATATACGTTTTTGAAGCCCCTCGGCGTCGCGCCGTGAAAAGCTTCCTCCGCCAGGCGTCCAATCAGGTAGCAGGAATGTGAAAAAATGGGCTCGAGCTGTGTGCAGCGCCGCGTCCATGTGGCGCCACACGGCGTCAGGAGTCGGCGTGGCGCCATATATGGCGCTGCGAATTCCCTACCGTGTGGTCTGCAGCGCCACGTCACAGTTGCGACTGCAAGTATTTTTCAGCGCGGCGCCGTCCCGGCGCCGCGCCATATCGTTTGGCGCGTCAATTTTTTTCCCGCGCGCGGCGCCTTTTAGGCGCCGCGCCATTCCATTTGCGCGTCGGCATACCAGCACCAGGGAATTTGAATTTGCTGGTGCTGCGTTGGCGCTTTCCAGCCTCCCTGGAAGACCGACACCGTGGATGCACCTTGCACCCGAGCATCAACGGCGGGTATTCGCGACATCGGCCGAAAGTGACAACGATATTAGCAACCCGACAGCCATATTCAACTGAGCAACGCCATTGTCGACACACACGGTTAAGAAAGAGGTGAGCAATGGCGGTGGATGTACATGGATGCTTTTGACAGATAGTGGTTTTATGATTGGCGTAATCGGCCAGATAATTTTGTCGCTTTTTTGGTGTCGTGGTGCCGGTCGCTGACGGGGAAATGAATGGGTTTTTTTGGTGGTTCTCGTTTGGTTGCAGGGTTCTCGTTTGCTATCAGTTTTCTTTTTGCCGCCACCGCTGCCCCCGAAGGACAAGGATAAAAAATAAGAAACATCTATAAAAAGGTACGACGCGTGGTGTGTTGCGTGCTTTTTTTCTTGGTTTTCTCGCTCCCTTGCAGCTCAGGTTTGCTGGCACATGTATTTATGCATGCCAGATAACACAGGCTGTGTGTCTGACTTTTTTTCTTCCCTGTCATATGCGGTCCGCCTCTCTTTTTTCGTGTTTTGTTTTTTGTTCGTATCTTCTACGGTACAACGCGACATGTTCACGGCGTCATCTGCGCGGTGTCACTAGCTTCATTTTTGCCGCCACCGCCGCCCCCGGCCGGCCCCATTAAAAAAAAGAAACATCTATCTATAAAAGGTACAAAGCGTGGTGTGTTGCGTGCTTTTTTTCTTGGTTTTCTCGCTCCCTTGCAGCTCAGGTTTGCTGGCACATGTATTTTTGCATGCCGGCACCACACCACATGTATTTATGCATGCCAGATAACACAGGCTGTGTGTCTGACTTTTTTTCTTCCCTGTCACATGCGGTCCGCCTCTCTTTTTTCGTGTTTTGTTTTTTGTTCGTATCTTCTACGGTACAACGCGACATGTTCACGGCGTCATCTGCGCGGTGTCACTAGCTTCATTTTTGCCGCCACCGCCGCCCCCGGCCGCCCCCATTAAAAAAAAGAAACATCGATCTATAAAAGGTACGACGCGTGGTGTGTTGCGTGCTTTTTTTCTTGGTTTTCTCGCTCCCTTGCAGCTCAGGTTTGCTGGCACATGTATTTATGCATGCCGGCACCACACCACATGTATTTATGCATGCCAGATATCACAGGCTGTGTGTCTGACTTTTTTTTGTCCCTGTCATATGCGGTCCGCCTCTCTTTTTTCGTGTTTTGTTTTTTGTTCGTATCTTCTACGGTACAACGCGACATGTTCACGGCGTCATCTGCGCGGTGTCACTAGCTTCAGTTTTGCCGCCACCGCCGCCCCCGGCCGGCCCCATAAAAAAAAAAGAAACATCTATAAAAAGGTACGACGCGTGGTGTGTTGCGTGCTTTTTTTCATGGTTCACCCCACTACACCCATCCATGCATGCCAGCACCCCATGACACCCATCCACGCATGCCAGCACCCCATGACACCCATCCATGCATGCCAGCACCCCATGACATCCATCCATGCATGCCAGCACCCCATGACACCCATCCATGCATGCCAGCACCCCATGACACCCATCCATGCATGCCAGCACCCCATGACACCCATCCATGCATGCCAGCACCCCATGACACCCATCCACGCATGCCAGCACCCCACTACACCCATCCATGCATGCCAGCACCACACCACATGTATTTATGCATGCCAGATAACACAGGCTGTGTGTCTGACTTTTTTTCGTCCCTGTCATATGCGGTCCGCCTCTCTTTTTTCGTGTTTTGTTTTTTGTTCGTATCTTCTACGGTACAACGCGACATGTTCACGGCGTCATCTGCGCGTTGTCACTAGCTTCAGTTTTGCCGCCACCGCCGCCACCGCCGCTTGCACCCGACAATAAAAAAAAAGAAACATCTATAAAAAGGTGTCAGAAACCGGGGCTCGGAGGAAAGATCTTTTGCCTGTTATGACCCAGATATTGCACAAGTGTATGGAAAAGACTTCTTGTATTAAAATACGTTTACTGAGAGTGGAAAACACGGTGCGGCCAACACTGGGCGCAGTCTACCATAGCCAACACTGGGCCAGGGCAAATGACAATGCCAACACTGGGCAGGGTCACACGACCAACACTGGGTCGGGGCCACACACGGCTAGGCAAGCAAACAACTCTAGGAACACAAAGTAGTGGCGGCTAATGCATTATGCACCGTTGATTTACATCTGACGGCACTGCAGCTTAGCGTCTCTACAACCACGGAAAGAACACTAGATAATAACGACTTTGCAGCCTGTAATCTATTGTCCACATCATGGTACATTGTGTGTGTGGTCTGATAGGCTCAAAGTCCTATCGCCTCCAGGGCGGCACCACAAACTGCGGACCTGATCTGATCCGGAGAGAGCCGATGTAAATTACGGCACCTGTAACGGTGCTGACAGGTAACGCTTGCTGTTTTCCGAGCAACATCATTCGGATTTTAGTACACTCAAACATTGTATATGATATTAAACTAGTCAACGACCTGTGGGTGCAATTAATAGGGATGCAAACCCAACAACAAGTCGTGTAAATAAACACCTAGCTGACGGCGTCAATTTTCCCCGCATATAATGCGTGATAACATAATGCGTGACAAAAGTAGAGAAACATCGCTAGATATTTGACACACCCCCATACTGCATGTCACGTATTCCGGCTACTCAATGAAAAAACCAGCAGGAACATCTGCCACGTCGTCAGCCAGTGGCTCGCCGTCCATGGTGAAGTGCGCCTCAGGTTTCTTGGACTTGTTCTCCGCCTTCTTGGACCAGCAGCGATCCTCAGTGTGACCGGTACGGTGGCAGTGCTTGCAGGTCAGCACTTTCCCACCCTTGGTGAGGAAGACTGATTCGTCGATAGTACCCGCACAGTGGGGGCAGGCAGCAGTATGATACACTGGTGCACTGGAATCTGAGCTGCCAGCTTGGGCCGCGCGGTGCACACGCAGATGGTCGTCCACTTTCAGGACGGCGGTCTTGTAGTCTTTCCACGTCAAGTCGGGGGGAAGGTTGTACGCCGCCAGGACGGGGCCATACTGGGCAGGAAGTCTGCGGCGGTGTGATGTCACCAGGATGGAATCATGGAGTTTATTGTTGCTTAATTTATTATATTGCAGGTACAATCGTTCGGTGAGATTGACATTTGCAGGAACAGAATCCATGGGAATCTGCTCAGCTGACAGCAGTTCCTCAAGTGTCGCGGCCTGATGGGTGGATGTCGTTTCGTCACGTCCATAGACGTCAACCAGGACGGTCCACGCCTCGTGCATATACTTGTTGGGGGCCGTAGCGGCATGCAGTAGCGCGTTGCCGTCGAGGCCAGCAATCAGGGCAGCGTAACCAATTTTTTGCTGCTTTACCACGATCGGATCCTTTCCAGCTAGTACATCTGAATATCCGAGGGCGTCGAATTGCCCTTCCGCCTTGATTCGGAATCCGGTGAATTTCTTGGGGTCGCTCCCATCAAAGTTGAGATTCTTGAGAGCACTAAGAACGCTGCTCTCCTTGACTTCTCGTGCCACAGCTGGCGCACCTCCCGACATGTTCTTGATTGCGTTGGAGATTTGTAATGTGAAGTAAAGTGTGATTTAATCTCTCCAGAGATACTGCGTTGTTGTCGAGCAGATCCTGTAGATTTCTGATTGAAAAGTCTGGAAGTTCGCTGAAACACACACAGTTGAAAAATTCTTGTCGAATGCCACGCAGGAGCCAGCGGCAGTAGGCAGATTCAGGAAACACGCCCGGGAAGATGTCTTCAACTTGGGCAAAAAGCAGATTTGCTCTTGCGAGGTAGTCTGGGCAAGATTCTTCGGGAAATTGAAAAAGCTCAATTCCAGATCTCAGGTTGCGGTCGTTGGGAATTGGAAAATATGGGTTCATAGGCATCACTCGCTACTCGATACCATGTCAGAAACCGGGGCTCGGAGGAAAGATCTTTTGCCTGTTATGACCCAGATATTGCACAAGTGTATGGAAAAGACTTCTTGTATTAAAATACGTTTACTGAGAGTGGAAAACACGGTGCGGCCAACACTGGGCGCAGTCTACCATAGCCAACACTGGGCCAGGGCAAATGACAATGCCAACACTGGGCAGGGTCACACGACCAACACTGGGTCGGGGCCACACACGGCTAGGCAAGCAAACAACTCTAGGAACACAAAGTAGTGGCGGCTAATGCATTATGCACCGTTGATTTACATCTGACGGCACTGCAGCTTAGCGTCTCTACAACCACGGAAAGAACACTAGATAATAACGACTTTGCAGCCTGTAATCTATTGTCCACATCATGGTACATTGTGTGTGTGGTCTGATAGGCTCAAAGTCCTATCGCCTCCAGGGCGGCACCACAAACTGCGGACCTGATCTGATCCGGAGAGAGCCGATGTAAATTACGGCACCTGTAACGGTGCTGACAGGTAACGCTTGCTGTTTTCCGAGCAACATCATTCGGATTTTAGTACACTCAAACATTGTATATGATATTAAACTAGTCAACGACCTGTGGGTGCAATTAATAGGGATGCAAACCCAACAACAAGTCGTGTAAATAAACACCTAGCTGACGGCGTCAATTTTCCCCGCATATAATGCGTGATAACATAATGCGTGACAAAAGTAGAGAAACATCGCTAGATATTTGACAAAAGGTACGACGCGTGGTGTGTTGCGTGCTTTTTTTCATGGTTCACCCCACTACACCCATCCATGCATGCCAGCACCCCATGACACCCATCCACGCATGCCAGCACCCCCTCTAGGTATTTATGCATGCCAGCACCCCCCCCTAGGTATTTATGCATGCCAGCACCCCCCCTAGGTATTTATGCATGCCAGCACCCCCCCCTAGGTATTTATGCATGCCAGCACCCCCCTAGGTATTTATGCATGCCAGCACCCCCCCGACGTATTTATGCTTGCCAGCACCCCCCTCGGTATTTATGCATGCCAGCCCCCCCTTCTAGGTATTTATGCATGCCAGCACCCCAGCCGACGTATTTATGCATGCCAGCACCCCCCCTAGGTATTTATTCATGCCAGCATCCCCCCTCGGTATTTATGCATGCCAGCCCCCCCCCTCGGTATTTATGCATGCCAGCACCCCCCCTAGGTATTTATGCATGCCAGCACCCCCCACATGTATTTATGCATGCCAGCACCCCCCCTAGGTATTTATGCATGCCAGCACCCCCCCTCGGTATTTATGCATGCCAGCACCCCCTCTAGGTATTTATGCATGCCAGCACCCCCCCTAGGTATTTATGCATGCCAGCACCCCCCCTAGGTATTTATGCATGCCAGCACCCCCCCTAGGTATTTATGCATGCCAGCACCCCCCTAGGTATTTATGCATGCCAGCACCCCCCCGGTATTTATGCATGCCAGCACCCCCCCTAGGTATTTATGCATGCCAGCCCCCCCTAGGTATTTATGCATGCCAGCACCCCCCCTAGGTATTTATGCATGCCAGCACCCCCCTAGGTATTTATGCATGCCAGCACCCCCCCTAGGTATTTATGCATGCCAGCACCCCCCCTAGGTATTTATGCATGCCAGCACCCCCCCTAGGTATTTATGCATGCCAGCACCCCCCCTAGGTATTTATGCATGCCAGCACCCCCCCTAGGTATTTATGCATGCCAGCCCCCCCCTAGGTATTTATGCATGCCAGCACCCCCCCTAGGTATTTATGCATGCCAGCACCCCCCACATGTATTTATGCATGCCAGCCCCCCCCTAGGTATTTATGCATGCCAGCACCCCCCCTAGGTATTTATGCATGCCAGCACCCCCCTAGGTATTTATGCATGCCAGCACCCCCCCACGTATTTATGCATGCCAGCACCCCCCTAGGTATTTATGCATGCCAGCCCCCCCCTAGGTATTTATGCATGCCAGCACCCCCCCTAGGTATTTATGCATGCCAGCACCCCCCCTAGGTATTTATGCATGCCAGCACCCCCCCTAGGTATTTATGCATGCCAGCACCCCCCCTAGGTATTTATGCATGCCAGCACCCCCCCTAGGTATTTATGCATGCCAGCACCCCCCCTAGGTATTTATGCATGCCAGCACCCCCCCTAGGTATTTATGCATGCCAGCACCCCCCCTAGGTATTTATGCATGCCAGCACCCCCCCTAGGTATTTATGCATGCCAGCACCCCCCCTAGGTATTTATGCATGCCAGCACCCCCCTCGGTATTTATGCATGCCAGCACCCCCCTAGGTATTTATGCATGCCAGCACCCCCCCTAGGTATTTATGCATGCCAGCACCCCCCCAGGTATTTATGCATGCCAGCACCCCCCCTAGGTATTTATGCATGCCAGCACCCCCCCTAGGTATTTATGCATGCCAGCACCCCCCTAGGTATTTATGCATGCCAGCACCCCCCCTAGGTATTTATGCATGCCAGCACCCCCCCAGGTATTTATGCATGCCAGCACCCCCCAGGTATTTATGCATGCCAGCACCCCCCCTAGGTATTTATGCATGCCAGCACCCCCCCTAGGTATTTATGCATGCCAGCACCCCCCTAGGTATTTATGCATGCCAGCACCCCCCCTAGGTATTTATGCATGCCAGCACCCCCCCTAGGTATTTATGCATGCCAGCACCCCCCCTAGGTATTTATGCATGCCAGCACCCCCCCTAGGTATTTATGCATGCCAGCACCCCCCCTAGGTATTTATGCATGCCAGCACCCCCCCTAGGTATTTATGCATGCCAGCACCCCCCCTAGGTATTTATGCATGCCAGCACCCCCCCTAGGTATTTATGCATGCCAGCACCCCCCTAGGTATTTATGCATGCCAGCACCCCCCCTAGGTATTTATGCATGCCAGCACCCCCCTAGGTATTTATGCATGCCAGCACCCCCCTAGGTATTTATGCATGCCAGCACCCCCCCTAGGTATTTATGCATGCCAGCACCCCCCCAGGTATTTATGCATGCCAGCACCCCCCCTAGGTATTTATGCATGCCAGCACCCCCCCTAGGTATTTATGCATGCCAGCACCCCCCTAGGTATTTATGCATGCCAGCACCCCCCCTAGGTATTTATGCATGCCAGCACCCCCCCAGGTATTTATGCATGCCAGCACCCCCCCTAGGTATTTATGCATGCCAGCACCCCCCCTAGGTATTTATGCATGCCAGCACCCCCCCTAGGTATTTATGCATGCCAGCACCCCCCCTAGGTATTTATGCATGCCAGCACCCCCCTAGGTATTTATGCATGCCAGCACCCCCCCTAGGTATTTATGCATGCCAGCACCCCCCTAGGTATTTATGCATGCCAGCACCCCCCCTAGGTATTTATGCATGCCAGCACCCCCCCTAGGTATTTATGCATGCCAGCACCCCCCCTAGGTATTTATGCATGCCAGCACCCCCCCTAGGTATTTATGCATGCCAGCACCCCCCCTAGGTATTTATGCATGCCAGCACCCCCCCTAGGTATTTATGCATGCCAGCACCCCCCCTAGGTATTTATGCATGCCAGCACCCCCCCTAGGTATTTATGCATGCCAGCACCCCCCCTAGGTATTTATGCATGCCAGCACCCCCCCTAGGTATTTATGCATGCCAGCACCCCCCAGGTATTTATGCATGCCAGCACCCCCCCTAGGTATTTATGCATGCCAGCACCCCCCCTAGGTATTTATGCATGCCAGCACCCCCCCTAGGTATTTATGCATGCCAGCACCCCCCCTAGGTATTTATGCATGCCAGCACCCCCCCTAGGTATTTATGCATGCCAGCACCCCCCCTAGGTATTTATGCATGCCAGCACCCCCCCTAGGTATTTATGCATGCCAGCACCCCCCCTAGGTATTTATGCATGCCAGCACCCCCCCTAGGTATTTATGCATGCCAGCACCCCCCCTAGGTATTTATGCATGCCAGCACCCCCCTAGGTATTTATGCATGCCAGCACCCCCCCTAGGTATTTATGCATGCCAGCACCCCCCCTAGGTATTTATGCATGCCAGCACCCCCCCTAGGTATTTATGCATGCCAGCACCCCCCCTAGGTATTTATGCATGCCAGCACCCCCCCTAGGTATTTATGCATGCCAGCACCCCCCCTGGTATTTATGCATGCCAGCACCCCCCCTAGGTATTTATGCATGCCAGCACCCCCCCTAGGTATTTATGCATGCCAGCACCCCCCTAGGTATTTATGCATGCCAGCACCCCCCCTAGGTATTTATGCATGCCAGCACCCCCCCTAGGTATTTATGCATGCCAGCACCCCCCCTAGGTATTTATGCATGCCAGCACCCCCCCTAGGTATTTATGCATGCCAGCACCCCCCTAGGTATTTATGCATGCCAGCACCCCCCCTAGGTATTTATGCATGCCAGCACCCCCCCTAGGTATTTATGCATGCCAGCACCCCCCCTAGGTATTTATGCATGCCAGCACCCCCCTAGGTATTTATGCATGCCAGCACCCCCCCTAGGTATTTATGCATGCCAGCACCCCCCTAGGTATTTATGCATGCCAGCACCCCCCCTAGGTATTTATGCATGCCAGCACCCCCCTAGGTATTTATGCATGCCAGCACCCCCCCTAGGTATTTATGCATGCCAGCACCCCCCCTAGGTATTTATGCATGCCAGCACCCCCCCTAGGTATTTATGCATGCCAGCACCCCCCCTAGGTATTTATGCATGCCAGCACCCCCCCTAGGTATTTATGCATGCCAGCACCCCCCCTAGGTATTTATGCATGCCAGCACCCCCCTAGGTATTTATGCATGCCAGCACCCCCCCTAGGTATTTATGCATGCCAGCACCCCCCCTAGGTATTTATGCATGCCAGCACCCCCCCTAGGTATTTATGCATGCCAGCACCCCCCCTAGGTATTTATGCATGCCAGCACCCCCCCTAGGTATTTATGCATGCCAGCACCCCCCCTAGGTATTTATGCATGCCAGCACCCCCCCTAGGTATTTATGCATGCCAGCACCCCCCCTAGGTATTTATGCATGCCAGCACCCCCCCTAGGTATTTATGCATGCCAGCACCCCCCAGGTATTTATGCATGCCAGCACCCCCCCTAGGTATTTATGCATGCCAGCACCCCCCCTAGGTATTTATGCATGCCAGCACCCCCCCTAGGTATTTATGCATGCCAGCACCCCCCCTAGGTATTTATGCATGCCAGCACCCCCCCTAGGTATTTATGCATGCCAGCACCCCCCCTAGGTATTTATGCATGCCAGCACCCCCCCTAGGTATTTATGCATGCCAGCACCCCCCCTAGGTATTTATGCATGCCAGCACCCCCCCTAGGTATTTATGCATGCCAGCACCCCCCCTAGGTATTTATGCATGCCAGCACCCCCCTAGGTATTTATGCATGCCAGCACCCCCCCTAGGTATTTATGCATGCCAGCACCCCCCCTAGGTATTTATGCATGCCAGCACCCCCCCTAGGTATTTATGCATGCCAGCACCCCCCCTAGGTATTTATGCATGCCAGCACCCCCCAGGTATTTATGCATGCCAGCACCCCCCCTAGGTATTTATGCATGCCAGCACCCCCCCTAGGTATTTATGCATGCCAGCACCCCCCCTAGGTATTTATGCATGCCAGCACCCCCCCTAGGTATTTATGCATGCCAGCACCCCCCCTAGGTATTTATGCATGCCAGCACCCCCCCTAGGTATTTATGCATGCCAGCACCCCCCCTAGGTATTTATGCATGCCAGCACCCCCCCTAGGTATTTATGCATGCCAGCACCCCCCCTAGGTATTTATGCATGCCAGCACCCCCCCTAGGTATTTATGCATGCCAGCACCCCCCCTAGGTATTTATGCATGCCAGCACCCCCCCTAGGTATTTATGCATGCCAGCACCCCCCTAGGTATTTATGCATGCCAGCACCCCCCCTAGGTATTTATGCATGCCAGCACCCCCCCTAGGTATTTATGCATGCCAGCACCCCCCCTAGGTATTTATGCATGCCAGCACCCCCCCTAGGTATTTATGCATGCCAGCACCCCCCCTAGGTATTTATGCATGCCAGCACCCCCCCTAGGTATTTATGCATGCCAGCACCCCCCCTAGGTATTTATGCATGCCAGCACCCCCCCTAGGTATTTATGCATGCCAGCACCCCCCCTAGGTATTTATGCATGCCAGCACCCCCCCTAGGTATTTATGCATGCCAGCACCCCCCCTAGGTATTTATGCATGCCAGCACCCCCCCTAGGTATTTATGCATGCCAGCACCCCCCCTAGGTATTTATGCATGCCAGCACCCCCCCTAGGTATTTATGCATGCCAGCACCCCCCCTAGGTATTTATGCATGCCAGCACCCCCCCTAGGTATTTATGCATGCCAGCACCCCCCCTAGGTATTTATGCATGCCAGCACCCCCCCTAGGTATTTATGCATGCCAGCACCCCCCCTAGGTATTTATGCATGCCAGCACCCCCCTAGGTATTTATGCATGCCAGCACCCCCCCTAGGTATTTATGCATGCCAGCACCCCCCCTAGGTATTTATGCATGCCAGCACCCCCCCTAGGTATTTATGCATGCCAGCACCCCCCCTAGGTATTTATGCATGCCAGCACCCCCCCTAGGTATTTATGCATGCCAGCACCCCCCCTAGGTATTTATGCATGCCAGCACCCCCCCTAGGTATTTATGCATGCCAGCACCCCCCCTAGGTATTTATGCATGCCAGCACCCCCCCTAGGTATTTATGCATGCCAGCACCCCCCCTAGGTATTTATGCATGCCAGCACCCCCCCTAGGTATTTATGCATGCCAGCACCCCCCCTAGGTATTTATGCATGCCAGCACCCCCCTAGGTATTTATGCATGCCAGCACCCCCCCTAGGTATTTATGCATGCCAGCACCCCCCTAGGTATTTATGCATGCCAGCACCCCCCCTAGGTATTTATGCATGCCAGCACCCCCCCTAGGTATTTATGCATGCCAGCACCCCCCTAGGTATTTATGCATGCCAGCACCCCCCCTAGGTATTTATGCATGCCAGCACCCCCCCTAGGTATTTATGCATGCCAGCACCCCCCCTAGGTATTTATGCATGCCAGCACCCCCCCTAGGTATTTATGCATGCCAGCACCCCCCCTAGGTATTTATGCATGCCAGCACCCCCCCTAGGTATTTATGCATGCCAGCACCCCCCTAGGTATTTATGCATGCCAGCACCCCCCCTAGGTATTTATGCATGCCAGCACCCCCCCTAGGTATTTATGCATGCCAGCACCCCCCTAGGTATTTATGCATGCCAGCACCCCCCCTAGGTATTTATGCATGCCAGCACCCCCCTAGGTATTTATGCATGCCAGCACCCCCCCTAGGTATTTATGCATGCCAGCACCCCCCCTAGGTATTTATGCATGCCAGCACCCCCCCTAGGTATTTATGCATGCCAGCACCCCCCCTAGGTATTTATGCATGCCAGCACCCCCCCTAGGTATTTATGCATGCCAGCACCCCCCCTAGGTATTTATGCATGCCAGCACCCCCCCTAGGTATTTATGCATGCCAGCACCCCCCCTAGGTATTTATGCATGCCAGCACCCCCCCTAGGTATTTATGCATGCCAGCACCCCCCCTAGGTATTTATGCATGCCAGCACCCCCCCTAGGTATTTATGCATGCCAGCACCCCCCCTAGGTATTTATGCATGCCAGCACCCCCCTAGGTATTTATGCATGCCAGCACCCCCCCTAGGTATTTATGCATGCCAGCACCCCCCCTAGGTATTTATGCATGCCAGCACCCCCCCTAGGTATTTATGCATGCCAGCACCCCCCCTAGGTATTTATGCATGCCAGCACCCCCCCTAGGTATTTATGCATGCCAGCACCCCCCCTAGGTATTTATGCATGCCAGCACCCCCCCTAGGTATTTATGCATGCCAGCACCCCCCCTAGGTATTTATGCATGCCAGCACCCCCCTAGGTATTTATGCATGCCAGCACCCCCCCTAGGTATTTATGCATGCCAGCACCCCCCCTAGGTATTTATGCATGCCAGCACCCCCCCTAGGTATTTATGCATGCCAGCACCCCCCCTAGGTATTTATGCATGCCAGCACCCCCCCTAGGTATTTATGCATGCCAGCACCCCCCCTAGGTATTTATGCATGCCAGCACCCCCCCTAGGTATTTATGCATGCCAGCACCCCCCCTAGGTATTTATGCATGCCAGCACCCCCCCTAGGTATTTATGCATGCCAGCACCCCCCCTAGGTATTTATGCATGCCAGCACCCCCCCTAGGTATTTATGCATGCCAGCACCCCCCCTAGGTATTTATGCATGCCAGCACCCCCCCTAGGTATTTATGCATGCCAGCACCCCCCCTAGGTATTTATGCATGCCAGCACCCCCCTAGGTATTTATGCATGCCAGCACCCCCCCTAGGTATTTATGCATGCCAGCACCCCCCCTAGGTATTTATGCATGCCAGCACCCCCCCTAGGTATTTATGCATGCCAGCACCCCCCCTAGGTATTTATGCATGCCAGCACCCCCCCTAGGTATTTATGCATGCCAGCACCCCCCCTAGGTATTTATGCATGCCAGCACCCCCCCTAGGTATTTATGCATGCCAGCACCCCCCCTAGGTATTTATGCATGCCAGCACCCCCCTAGGTATTTATGCATGCCAGCACCCCCCCTAGGTATTTATGCATGCCAGCACCCCCCCTAGGTATTTATGCATGCCAGCACCCCCCCTAGGTATTTATGCATGCCAGCACCCCCCCTAGGTATTTATGCATGCCAGCACCCCCCCTAGGTATTTATGCATGCCAGCACCCCCCCTAGGTATTTATGCATGCCAGCACCCCCCTAGGTATTTATGCATGCCAGCACCCCCCCTAGGTATTTATGCATGCCAGCACCCCCCCTAGGTATTTATGCATGCCAGCACCCCCCCTAGGTATTTATGCATGCCAGCACCCCCCCTAGGTATTTATGCATGCCAGCACCCCCCCTAGGTATTTATGCATGCCAGCACCCCCCCTAGGTATTTATGCATGCCAGCACCCCCCCTAGGTATTTATGCATGCCAGCACCCCCCCTAGGTATTTATGCATGCCAGCACCCCCCCTAGGTATTTATGCATGCCAGCACCCCCCCTAGGTATTTATGCATGCCAGCACCCCCCTAGGTATTTATGCATGCCAGCACCCCCCCTAGGTATTTATGCATGCCAGCACCCCCCCTAGGTATTTATGCATGCCAGCACCCCCCCTAGGTATTTATGCATGCCAGCACCCCCCCTAGGTATTTATGCATGCCAGCACCCCCCCTAGGTATTTATGCATGCCAGCACCCCCCCTAGGTATTTATGCATGCCAGCACCCCCCCTAGGTATTTATGCATGCCAGCACCCCCCTAGGTATTTATGCATGCCAGCACCCCCCCTAGGTATTTATGCATGCCAGCACCCCCCCTAGGTATTTATGCATGCCAGCATCCCCCCTAGGTATTTATGCATGCCAGCACCCCACCCGACGTATTTATGCTTGGCAGCACCCCCCCTAGGTATTTATGCATGCCAGCACCCCCCCTAGGTATTTATCCTTCCCTCCTTCCCTCCTTCCCTCCTTCCCTCCTTCCCTCCTTCCCTCCTTCCCTCCTTCCTTCCCTCCTTCCCTCCTCCTTCCCTCTCCTTCCCTCCTTCCCTCCTTCCCTCCTTCCTCCTTCCCTTCTTCCCTCCTTCCCTCCTTCCCTCCTTCCCTCCCTCCCTCCCTCCCTCCCTCCCTCCCTCCCTCCCTACTTCCCTCCTTCCCTCCTTCCCTACCTCCCTCCTTCCCTCCTCCCTCCCTCCCTCCCTCCCTCCCTCCCTCCCTCCCACCTGCTGGGCAACTTGGATTTAATTCTGTCACCCGGCACAATTTTCTCACACGCATGTAGTGGTATTCTTATTAATCTCATGCCAACGGCCGTTGGACCTGAAAAACTAAATGTGGAAAATATGTAATCCTTGTAATTCTGATTGCAACGTTTTTGCGCATTCCTTGCAGATTCCACGTCGCCACACAAGATTCGCGTCTGTCAACCACCTGCAAGGTACTTGTTTTATTATTATGCGTTTTTTGGGCAGTCGCTCCCTCTTCTGATTTTCTTGATGCCAACGGCCGTTGGACTTGCAAAATCAGTTTCCATCATTGCTGTTGTGATTTACGTGATGCCAACGGCCGTTGGACCTCCAAAAAAAGTTCTTGCCAATTTTTTTTGCGTTATTGATTATACGCCAGTTTTATCAGCCGTTGCATTACGACGTTTTTATCTTAACTTCATTGCTGTAATGCCAACGGCCGTTGGCGTTGTAAAATAAAATTGTACTCCGGCTGATGAATTAATCCGCCCCTGAAGTTACTAGGTTTACTTACATTGGTTGTGCCAGTTGTGCTTCACGTGCAGTTTTTTTCAATGGAGAAAGACAAGGACGTTTCGGTGTCGAACCAGGAGAGAGAGGCAGTTGAACGGGGGGCCAAAAAACTGCCAGCCGAAGTTGTTAGAGCGATTGAGAAATTTTGGGATTCAATTCCAGCCATGGTTGTGATGAAAAAAGATGATGTACAAGCTGAAGTGGACGAAATGCCGGCCTTAATTTCCGACGATGAAGGGGATGGTGTCAACTTTATTCAACCGGGAAACAAACGTAAACTGAAACGCAAAAAGTAGTGCGACCTAAGATGTTTTTAAATGTATATGCCAATTTAATGAAATCATTTTCTGAGGTTGTGAAGGACCTGACTGTTTTAAAAATGAATGATTACAATAAATTAGGCAAACACACTAATGGGAAAACGCGTTTTTTTGGCCGCGATGTAAATCTTTTTGTTCGTTTTTTCCCTGAAAAAGATGGCCGAGATCGCGAATGAGTCCGAGATCGTGAATGAAGTCTACGGAAGCGTCCTTCAAAACGTTTACAAACAAGTTCGCTTTCTGTCGCGTGTCATATTCGAGGAAGTTCGTGTCGCGCAGGAGAAGACAGGCCGCCACTTGGCCGTTTTATTGGCGTTTGATTCGTTCAGCCAAATGGAGAGGGTTATGTACGCCCAGCTAGCTGATATGAACTTCTGTATTCAAGAGGGTTTTTTCGTACCACAGATGGATCTAAGAGCGCCAATAGACCCAACGAGGGAGTTCCGCCTTTTGGTGTCGTTCATTACAAAGGGGCCAAAGATAGAGTTGGGGGAAGAGGAAGGGGCTCAGCTTGGGTGCACCTACGGGCGCGCATTTTACCCGAATGTTACGTCTTCCCTGCGCGTGAGGGCTGATGCGTGTGTAGGGGCAGAAGTACCCCTCAACATGAACTTTTTCTTGCTCTCTGACCCGATCGTGAGGGATGGGGCTCCCATGCGTGGTATGCGAAATTGCTCCAAGGAGGGGTGTGGGTGCGACACAGGCCCTCAGAAGTGGTGTAGAGGATGTAGGGATGCCAGATATTGCAGTGAGGAGTGCCAGCGTGCTGACTGGAGTAGGCATAAGGATAGATGCGAACGTCTGAGGCAAGCAAGGGAGGGGCTGGCAGGGGTGATAAGGGGGGTAAACAGGACGACCATACTGGATGGAACCGAGGTCGACTTCTCTGAGGTTGACTTCTCCTTCACCTTCTACTACGGTTCTTCCTCATAGAAAAACTGGAAATGTAGAGTAATAATTTGCTTTTGAGGCTGGAAAACTGGACGCATTTTGGGTTTGAAATTTGTGTATGTAGTCCTGATTTGTGTTGTAAAATGGTGTAATGGTGAATTCTCTTTTCACTTTGAAATTGGAATAAAATTGACCTGATTTGTGTTGTAAAATGGTGTAATAGTGAATTCTCCTTTCACTTTGAAATTGGAATAAAATTGACTTTCGTTTTCTCTCATGCGACTGTAGTGGGTTAAACAACAATTAGTGACCCAACGGCCGTTAGGGATTGGAAACCTCGCCTAACGTTTGCATATTTTCTTTCCGACAAAACCTCATTTTTTTTAAGGATGGACGTCGATGTATGTTATGTGCAGAGGGGACAAGTTTGACGTCGGGGCCGATAATGGAAGGGGATATCTCACTGCCGTGGGAAATTTGGACCGAAGTCGCAGCTTTTATGGAGGCGCCCGACGTAGCCCGCTTTGAAGCAGTTTGTAGAGGGGCTAGGGAAGCGGTGTCGGGGAGGTATGAACCCCAATTCAGCTTTAAGTTAATTTCTGGGTTCGTGGACGCATTCGGGGATGGTCCTCGTACATTGATAACTGAGTCTCTTTTCCGAGAATTGTATGGCGGGCAAGTAAAGTGTGCAAGCGCTGATATCACCCCCTACACACTCGTCACAAGGGGAATGTATTTTAAGGTATATTGTGAAGAAGTTGAGGAGGTGTTAGGACGCCAGCCAGCACCAGAGGGACATGCACGAGCAAGGACGATGGGAGGGTTGTTCAGGTCCGAGCGTGCTGAGAGGAGACGTGTGTTGGAGAGGAATTGGAGGGGGTGGACAGCTCGCTTACGCCAATTGGGAAAGGAAATGGATGACTTGTACGATAATTATGAACTATGGGGGTTAAGGAGCATTTTCTGGTTCTGCGATACTCCTTATGACCCGGATGAGGACATTTTTTTTCCTCCGGGGAGGAGAGCGCGTAGGGAGGCAGAATGGGTGAAGCTTTTGGAGGGGCTGCCTCTGGAGGGGGGAGGAATGGCATGTGCAGTTCTGATCATGGGATTTGATGAGAACGCAGACATGAAGGCCTTATTAGAGAGGAGGTGTAGGGAGGAGGATATGGCAAGCGTTTTGGTGGAGTTAGCTATGCAGGTCCTCAGCGGAACAATCTTCACACCGGATTATCTCAAGTTTTTTGGGGGGAAGAAGGCACGCTTGCTGTATTTGGCCGAGAGTAGTATGTACAAGTGGAAAGGGGACATGATGTTGTGTTTGGATGAGGATTCTGAAGAGGTTGAATGATGAAACATAAATTTCATTAATAAATTTTGAATTCTAATATTGAATGAAATTCGCCAATTTTTGCTGATGTGTAAGCTGATGGCTAAAGCTGGATTTGATGATTTAATTATCTCTAATTCTGTCAACTGTCACATTTATATAAATTTGACATGAATTCGGCATTTTTTGGATTCCAACGGCCGTTGGACCTCAAAAAACATTTCTAGTGTGGTTAAAAAGTTGTGGGTATTGTTAAATGGAGTGACCAATGGTTGTGATTTATTTGATGCCAACGGCCGTTGGACCTTGACAAACATTGCTAGTGTAGCGCAACAGTGGTGGATAATTTGTTTAATGGAGGGGCCGTCGCATCTGCTTGTTATTTTTTTAGGCTGAACAGTCACTGAAAATGTCGACATTATTGCTCCACACCAGGTAGGCCAGCCATCATGTTCCGCACACAAATCTGGCTCGACTCCGATCCCTGGCAGTGCTCTTCGCTTCGAACAGGTCCGGAACGAGTTTCTTGTGGGGTTGGAGCAATAAATAGTATTTTACCGGGAAGAGGCGTAATGCCAACGGGCGTTGGACCTGAACAATTGTGTGGTTAAATCAAGTGACAGAATATGAATGTGATTTATTTTACATTTAAAAACATATGTTATTTGGGAGGACAAGAAAGTTGGTTTTTGAGGTGTGTGTATCTTACGGTCGTTGATGGAGGAAACCTCTAACAATCCTGATGCTCTCGTGATCGTGTTTTGTTTATGTGATATCTGTCAAGGCATCAAGAAGGAGAGGAGTCGCCCGTTGCTGAGAAGCTGAGGACAACTGTACTGGAAAGGTATGTGGACAAGGACAACTGTGGGTGTGGGGGGAATAGCTTGGTGGACACCATTTCTGACTGGTCCGTAAGGCCTCTACCCGAAGGGGGTTGTGAGCCAACGGCCGTTGGAATTGGAAAAACATTATCATGTGCTTTTTATTCGTTTCATTTGGTGGCAAGGCAGGATGTGTCTTTCATGCAGCTAGTGGTGGCTATTTACCATTTTTCTCCTAGAAAGGCCTCCAAAAAAACTAGCTGAGCTTAAAGATGGGCTTGACTGGTTCGTAAGGCATCCACCCTTCCCACAGGGGGTTGTGAGCCAACGGCCGTTGGAATTGGAAAAACATTATCATGTGCATTTCATTCGTTTCATTGGGTGGCAGTTAGGCAGGATGTGTCTTTCATGCAGCTTTGTGTGGCTATTACCATTTGCCTTCCAAGAAAGGCCTCCAAAAATCTAGCTGAGCATAAAGATGTGGTTGACTGGTTCGTAAGGCATCCACCCTTCCCACAGGGGGGTTGTGAGCCAACGGCCGTTAGACTTGAAAAACATTATCATGTGCATTTCATTCGTTTCATTTGGTGGCAATAAGGCAGGATGTGTCTTTCATGCAGCTTAGTGGTGGCTATTTACCATTTTTCTTCCAAGAAAGGCCTCTGAAAAATCTAGCTGAGCATAAAGATGGGCTGGACTGGTTCGTAAGGCATCCACCCTTCCCAGAGGGGGGTTGTGAGCCAACGGCCGTTGGACTTGAAAAACATTATCATGTGCATTTCATTCCTTTGAGTGGGTTGGCAATCAGCCAGGATGTATCTTTCATTCAGCTTAGTGGTGGCTATTACCATTTTTCTTCCAAGAAAGGCCTCCAAAAATCTAGCTGAGCATAAAGATGGGCTTGACTGGTTCGTAAGGCATCCACCCTTCCCAGTGGGGGGTTGTGAGCCAACGGCCGTTGGACTTGAAAAACATTATCATGTGCATTTCATTCCTTTGAGTGGGTTGGCAATCAGCCAGGATGTATCTTTCATTCAGCTTAGTGGTGGCTATTACCATTTTTCTTCCAAGAAAGGCCTCCAAAAATCTAGCTGAGCATAAAGATGTGGTTGAATGGTTCGTAAGGCATCCACCCTTCCCAGTGGGGGGTTGTGAGCCAACGGCCGTTGGACTTGAAAAACATTATCATGTGCATTTCATTCCTTTGAGTGGGTTGGCAATCAGCCAGGATGTATCTTTCATTCAGCTTTGTGGTGGCTATTACCATTTTTATTCCAAGAAAGGCCTCCAAAAATCTAGCTGAGCATATTGGAAATACAATAAAATGTGCATTTCATTCGTTTCATTTGGTGGCAAGAATGCAGGATGTGTCTTTCATGCAGCTTAGTGATTGTTATTACCATGTGCCTTCAAAGAAAGGCCTCCAAAAATCTAGCTGAGCATAAAGATGTGGTTGAATGGTTCGTAAGGCATCCACCCTTCCCACACGGGGGTTGTGAGCCAACGGCCGTTGGACTTGAAAAAAATTACCATGTGCATTTCATTCGTTTAATTGGGTGGCAATAAGGCAGGATGTGTCTTTTATGCAGCTTAGTGGTGGCTATTTACCATTTTTCTCCTAGAAAGGCCTCCAAAAAATCTAGCTGAGCATAAAGATGGGGCTTGACTGGTTCGTAAGGCATCCACCCTTCCCACAGGGGGGTTGTGAGCCAACGGCCGTTGGAATTGGAAAAACATTATCATGTGCATTTCATTCTTTTCATTTGGTGGCAGTAAGGCAGGATGTGTCTTTCATGCAGCTTAGTGATGGTTATTACCATGTGCCTTCCAAGAAAGGCCTCCAAAAATCTAGCTGAGCATAAAGATGTGGTTGGATGGTTCGTAAGGCATCCACCCTTCCCACAGGGGGGTTGTGAGCCAACGGCCGTTAGACTTGAAAAACATTACCATGTGCATTTCATTCGTTTCATTTGGTGGCAGTAAGGCAGGATGTGTCTTTTATGCAGCTTAGTGATGGTTATTACCATGTGCCTTCCAAGAAAGGCCTCCAAAAATCTAGCTGAGCATAAAGATGTGGTTGAATGGTTCGTAAGGCATCCACCCTTCCCACAGGGGGGTTGTGAGCCAACGGCCGTTAGACTTGAAAAACATTACTTACGTATTACGCACGTGCCAATTGGCGCAGGGGAGGGATGGCGGAGACGGGCGAGCTGGAATCTTCGACCCGCGCTGCGATTGCCTGCGTGGCAGCAAACGTACTTAACCGGGCTCGCGAGATCCACGGATGGGTACGGCAGCACGAGAAGCGCCTGGGTCGCCAGTTTGCGGTTTTGGTCGTGTATGACTCGTTCGCCTCAGTAGGACGACAGATTAATCTCCAGTTGCTGGACATGTACTTCGCCTTGGCTGGCGGATTCTACAAGCCCACGCCGGCGGATCGGGTTCCACTCAATCGAGACGTCGAGTTTCGACTTTTGGTGTCGTATGTCGGAAAGGTTGGGTGGGACCAGTGGGAGAAAGACCAGTGGGGGAAATTTCCAGACGCGAGTGAGGCGCAGCCGAGATTGACCGTATCGGCGAGAGTAGAGGGGGGGGGTTTGAAGGTTTCCATTTTACATTCGGGAATTCCGAGTCCGTGAAATTGACGTTTTCACGGATGATCGTTCTCCCGGGGGTGGGAGGGCCGATGCTGGGCTCGCTTCCAAAGTGTTGCTCGAATCAGGCGTGCTCTGTGATGGAGGGTGTCCACCGCAAGTGCGGGGGTTGTCGAGACGTCCGGTATTGTGCTGCCGAATGCCAGCGTGCGGACTGGGAGGAACACAAGAAGTGGTGTAACAAGTATCGTGAGGCGAGAAAGTCTCTCAGCACTATGCACGGCGACGTTACAGACAGCTGGTCTGGTGTCAATTTGGCCGGACTTGTAATTCGGATGGGGGGTGAAGTGCATTTCAAGTTCAAAGGTGAAATGTTCAAGGTTTTTTGAGGGGACTAAATCGTACCCCAGGGCGATTTGTGAGGCGATGTCCGCGCTGGGGAACAGTACCCCTGTTCGACTGCGTGAGGGGAATGGATTCTGCGACTTGTGAAATTTTGGGTGTGATTTTCTTGCGCCAACGGCCGTTGGAACTTGCAAATTAGGGTTTGATTTTCTTTGCAACCGGAAGTAGGGTGTGGTTTGCCACGTGGCACCATGGATGTAATTAATAAATGCATAATAAAACATTTTTCGTGCGCCAACGGCCGTTGGAGACTGAAAACTAGTGTGTGATTTGTGCGCGTAATAAATCTTAAAATTCTTGTTGTTTTTTCAAGCCAACGGCCGTTGACGGTGAGAAATGTATATCAAACGGTGTCGGTGGGTTGCAGATGACGTTCTACAGGACGGAGGGGGGCGAGTGGATCAACTTGGAAGACAGGCTTCTGGGAGTGGTTAAGAGCGCGCTCAGGCTTCTGCCGGACATTAAGCTGGATTTTAAGCCCAAGGAGGGTGAAAGGTCTCTTTTGAAACCGGATGTCGCGAAGGCCGCGGCTCTTGTTTTCAATATCGAGGGTCGGGGACTCCCAAACCCGACCGTAGAGCCATTTGAGGAGGTGCTTGTGAGGTGTGGTGCTATAAGGCCCTATGATCCATCAATACCCAGCCCAATTTGTTTTCAGTCGATCGATGCTGATGGTAATGAAAGTTGGATACAGATGACGCGGCCATATGAGAGGGGAGAAGGGTTTAAGGGTTTAGGGGAGGTGGGACGGTTCGAATGGGTCATCTTGAAGGACGGCAAGTACTTCAAGCATCACACTGACCTGATCATCGACCGGCTGTTCGTGTCTGCTGGAGATTGCATGTTCTGGTTGAGGGAATACGTGCATGAGTGGGGACCCGACGGTGTTGACGAGTTTGAGAAAGCGGTTCGTGAGGTGATGTCCGCGCTGGGGCAGGAGTACAAGTTCGAGTGCGTGACTGACGCGAATCGATTATGCGACTGAAGTGTTGGGTGTGATTTTCTTTGCGCCAACGGCCGTTGGAACCTGCAAATTAGGGTTTGATTTTCTTTGCGCCAACGGCCGTTGGCAGCTGGAAAGTTGGGTGTGATTCGCCACGTGGCACTATGGATGTAATCAATAAATGCATAATAAAAATTTTTTTCGTGCATTTTTCGTGCGCCAACGGCCGTTGGAGGCTGGAAAATGGTGTGATTTTCGTGCGAGTAATAAATCATTCTTGTTGTTTCAAGCCAACGGCCGTTGACGGTGAGAAATGTGTATCAAACGGTGTTGGTGGTCGCAGATGGCGGTCAAATGCACGGTTGCGTGGTGCCAGGAAGCGAGAGCAGGAGGGGATGACTTGTGCGTGCGTCATGTCAGCGTGCGAACGGGAATGGCAGGGAGGGTGAAGGATTTGTTTGCAAAAAAGGGGGGTGTATCGCCCGGGATTGCCAGCTTCCATTCGGGACGGATTGCATGCCTTTTTGTGATGGACACGCCAAGTTGTCAGGGGAGATGCAAGAGGTGATCAAAGGAGGCTTGTTGTTTGTGCATGGCGAGTCCAGTGCTGGTGAAGGACCTCTTGTCCTGAGTTTTGAGGTGGACAGTGCTGGAAGTCTGGAAAGAATGGCGGTCAGGTCGCGGGAATGGATGTTGAATCACCCTGACTTTGACTCGTATGCCTACTGCCAAGGTTTCGGGGACGCCGTTTTTACATGGATGCTGTGCTCGGAGGATGACGTGCATGCGATTGTTTCGCATGACGACTTGGATATCGCAGGCGCCATGGGCGCAGACCTGTTGTTGTATTTCATGATTGGATGGGGTTGCGGATTTTTGGAAGGTGATTGGTGGGTCCCGCACCTCGCAAGGCTTACTTTTGCGGTCGGCGAATTGCCTGTACCTGTTGAAGTCTCAAAAACTCGTGTGGAGATGGCTGCCGTTCTGGCATCGGGGGTTAAGCGCCAAGCCCGATTTGCCATGACCGTTGTTGCTGATGCTGAGGGGAGGAAATTGAAAAGGTCGTGGAAAGGGTCGTCCTGGCCTCTGCTTTGGTGGAGAGAGCAAGGAATGCATGCGACTAGGTGTTTTTGGTCGCCAACGGCCGTTGGACTTGCAAAATGTCCTGTGAGCTGAGTCCGTTTCTTAACTTGCCATGGACGTCGGTTGTGCAGGGCAGGGTGTAGGATGGAGTGCGGAAAAGAAGGAAAGGAAGGGGGGGAGACTACAAAGGAAAACCTGATAGAGATTGTGGAGGCCGAACTGGAAGACCTGCCCGATCTGGTTCTCGAAGAGGACGGGCAATTGCACGCTGAACGTCTTGATGGCGTGGGCATGATGATGTCGGAGGTTGATGGGTATGGTGGAATTGCTAAAGGTGTATTGCGTAAATTGAGGCGTGAGGAGGATGTGGGGACTCCGGCTCATGTTTTGGTCAGTTTTATGAACGACAATTGGGGTCGAATGCAACCCACTAAAGATGGGGAGGATGTTGACTAGAATGTGATTTTAGGATGAATGTAAATTTATTTAATAAAGAAGAATCATTTGGAAAAAATCGCCTGATGGTGTCAAGTTTTGTGCGTCTAAGGCCAACGGCCGTTGGGATGTGTGGAATTTAACAGGGCCAACGGCCGTTGACCCTGCTGAATGCGTGCGTTTGCGGGTGGTGTAAAAAATATCGATGTGCACAGATGGACCCCATTCGATGCGAACATCCGGATTGTCAATGGGAAGGAATGCCGACGGACAGCGAGTGGTTCTGTCCCAAGCATTCTGACGTATGGGGGGCGTTGTTTGCCGAAATCGAGAGCGGGCTGATGACGATTGACCGTCACATCGTGACGAAAAAGTGGAAGCCTTGGCCCAACAACATGGTTTTGGTCTTGTACTATGTTGACAAGAAGCCTCGATTCATGCTGCGTGATGCAGAGTGGGTGATAGAGGAGGTGGGACAGATGCGACCTGGAGAGGGGATAGGCGGAGAGGACAAGCGCCAAGGCATGTGTGGGCTTACATGGGAGACCATCCCGACTGTCCAACGGCCAAAGTGTGGCATGATATGGGAAGGGACCTGGCCACGGAGTCCGCGTATGAGTGCGCGCGACTCGTGACAGCGCTCTTGAAGGGGGAGGTGAAAGACCTGATGCGCAAGGGGGGTGGTAGAGCAGATTAGACAGCAGATTAGACGTGTGTGTGATTTTGATGAGGAGATTGATGAGAAGCCGGCAAAGAGGGCAGGATGGACAGAATTGCTCAGTAAGAAAGAGAGGGAGAAAATATGATTTGATTAATCTGATGGTGTAATTGAAAACTATTATTTTTGTTCATAAAACTTCTTTGAACGGACCTTCTTTGAACCAACAATTATTGCACAAAAAGACTAGATTGAGAATTGTTTGAGAAAAGACGCCGAGGGGTCTGACGGTGCTCATTGCCCCTGTTATACAATGGCTGCTGTATGGGACTATGGCAATTGCGCAGATGGCAACGAAATGCAAAATCTGTACGGGCCCGTTAAGGGTCGAGGACTGTTGCGCGGAACATTATAAGTTCCTACAAGAGCACGACCTCGCAGTACCAACATGCCAAGGATCCATACGGGGGGTGTGGATTCTTAGATGTGATAGACCACTGGAGGATGGATGTGTATT